>QYAP01000057.1:0-151788 GCA_003988905.1 Hymenotorrendiella dingleyae
TTTAGATGTTCGAATAGCCTCGATAGCTAGGATGATTCGTGCTTCTTGGGTTTGAACTTCCATGGTTGGTTGTTGAGAAAATACGTGTCAAAGATAGTGAGTAGTAAAATAGGAAAAAGTGATCGGCTCGGTGTCCTGATCGGCTCGGTGTACAACCACGTTATAATATAAAATTCTTTTATAAATTATAAAAGAAAAGAAAGATTATTATATTAAAGAAATTATTTAAAAAATCTAATTATAAAAAGATTAATATTTTAATTATATAAGATATTTTCAGATTCTTTTAATATAATCCTAATAAATATAAAAGTATTAAAATTTTTAAATTATGCTTTATTCGAAAAATAAAAGAGAAAATAATAAGTTTATTATATAAGAAAATTAAAATAATTATTTAAAAATTTAAAAATGAAAAGAAAATAATAATATTAATTTAAACTTTAATAATATAATAATTAAATTAATAATCTCTTATTATAATTATATTATCATTAATTAAATTTTATATACAATTTATATAATTAAAAGATATTATATAAACATATTTGTAAATATATTTATTCTTTAATTATATTATTCTTATATATTTATCGAATAAAATTAAATATTTTTATTTTCTAAAAATATTAATATTAATTATAAAACTATTTTATAATTTAATTAAAATAAGAATATATTAATAAATAATATATAATAAATATTATAAAAAGAAATTATATATAATTTCATTAATTTATAATTCTTATTTATTAATATTAATTATAAAAAAGACTTTTAATATTATTAATATATAAATTAATAATATATTTATTTTTAGAATAAATATATTTATTTTGAGAATAAATATATTTTCTAATTTAAAAAAAAAACTAATTTTTAATATAAAATCGAAGATTAAATCAATTCTTAAAATATTACTTTTATTTAATAATTATATTTTTTCAATATAAAGTAATAAATTATTCCTTTATTAAAAAGAATAAAATAAGAAATTATAATTAATTAATTTTAAATTATCTATTTTTTAAACTAATTATTATAAATAATATATATTAATATATTATATTAATTAAAAGTATCTTATAATCTTTTAATAATAATATAAATTATAAAACCTATAAAAATAAAAAATAATATATTAAATAAAAGGATCTAATAATAAATAAATAATATAAATTGAAGGTTATAATAGATTATATATAAATAATAAAAATTTAAATTCTTAAATTAAATATATTATTATATTTATAAACGAAATTAAAAGAATTAATAAATTTATAATTATAAAGAATTTAATTTATTAAAGTTTAATTAAAAATTAATAGGTTATTTATAATATATTTATATTATATTAAAAATCTTTATAATATTAGCCGTTATTAATATTAGGTTTATAATTATATTAATTTTATATATAATTATATAAAAGCTTAGAATATTAGATATTTCAATTATTATTTATATAAATTCTTGTTTATTTTATAAATATTTAATTAAACTAAAAACGATTTAAAAAAAAGACTTATAATTAATATTATAATATTTCATAAAATATATAAAAAAAAAGAATTAATAAAGATTTATTAGATTAATAATAAAGATAATCTAATTAATATAATAATAAAAACGAATCCGAATAATATTTTAAAGATATTTATTAATATTAATAATCTCCGAATTCGAATAAAAGAATAGATTAATTATTAAAAGCCTTTAAAAACTAAGAATTAAAATTTAATATATTCTTTTATTTTATTTTTTATTTTATTCGATCGAATTAATTTAATCGAAAATTATTTAATCGAATTTATTCAATTAATAATCTTATTATTTAATAATAGATTATATAAATATAAATATTATATTCGAAAGCTATTTAATAATTATATTTCCTTTTTAAATTAATATTCTTTTATATTTATTTAGAAAATTATTAGTATTTAGATTCATATCGATCTTAATTAATTAATTATATATACGGCTTTATTATATATATCTTTTTTTTTTCTTTTAGTCTCTTCTTTTTTAAATATATAGAATATATTATTATTATTAGAATTATCTTATATATACGTATATTTATAAAACTAATAACTTCGAATAAATAAAAAGAATATATAAAATTATCTAAGCTTTATTATAATTATAATTCTTATATATATTATCTTCGAATTCTAATACCTTTTATTCATATAAATATTAATATAATCTTATCTTTTAAATTCTTATTTAAATAAGAAGAGAATTTTATACTTTTAAAAGATTTAAATATATTAGATAATTCTTCTTATATATATTTAGTATTAGATTATATAATCTCCTTTTAATAATAATCGAATTCCAAAATCGTTTTTATATATTAAAAGTAATTTACTTTAACCGATTCTTAAAAGAGATAATAATAATAATTCCTTTAATAGTAGCCGTTAATAGTATTTTCAAAGATCCTTTTTAACCTTTAAATTAGATTAAAAGGAATCTATTTCTTTTAATTAATTTAAGAATTCTTTTCTTTTTATTTTAATTAGCCTTTAATTTTTATTCTTTTTCTTTTAATTTGCTTATTAAGGTTTTAAATTCTTTTAATCTTTCTTTACGTTTTATTTCTCTTTTTTTTACTTTTTTTCGCTTTTTATTTCTATTTTTTTACTTCTTTTATTCTCGCTTTAATAGCCTCTTAATATTTTAAATTAAAAGAAGAGATTTCTAGATTAAATTCCGAGATTCCAAGTTATAAAAGGGTAAAAAAGAGGGTCGAAAACTTAAACGAATACTTCTAAATAAAATCCGAAGCTCTTTTATATTTCCGCTTCTTGTCACCTAAAAATAGATTCTTCTTCTCTTTTCTTAACCTCGGAATTCTATTTAATTTACCTTTTTTTACCTTTTATTTTTATTCTTTCTATTTTAATTAATTTAATTAGATTTTAATTCCTTTTATTCTCTTTTTACTTCTCTTTTCTATTCCTTTTATTTCTCTTTACTTAAGAAATATTATAATCCCGCCTTAACCTCTTAGTATTTCAAGCGAAAAAAGGCGAATAAAAATATTAATTATTAATAAGATTAATTAATATCTTCTATTTTCTTTTTATCTTATAGTTTCCTTTATCAAAATATTTATGACTTTATTATTCGGGATTCCGATATATATTAGAATCTAATAGATTTAAATTAAATAAAAAATTTTCTATAAAAGTTTACGAATTTTAATAATTAAATATTAAATATTCTTTAATATTAAATCGATAATAATTCTTACGATTCCTTAATTATTATTAAAGATAATAATAGGGCAAATTCGGTTACTATTAATAGTCATTTCTAGAACCATTATAATTCCATATATTTCCCCGATAATTATTATAACTATATAAGCCCTTCTTAGAAAGGCTTAATATTCTTCGTTTAATTATAAGCTTTATATAATAACTCCCACGTAATCCTCTATTTTTGAATCATTTATATAAATGAAGAGATTATCTTAATTCTCTATTAAAGCATCGAATTATTTCTAGGCTACCTCCGCCGAATCTAGGGGTAATATAATGATATCTAAGATAGGGTTCTACGGCGTAACTATAAAGCCCTATTACGGTTGAAGAGTTTTTCAATTTAAGATTTAAAATTAAAATTAAAATAATCTATATTAAACTTATATATAAGGACTACACCGTTTTAATATCTAAGCTTTATTATTAGTGGTTATTTTTAAAAGTGGGTTTAAAGTCGAAAAATAAGTGTGCCAAAGATCTGTATACGCGGGGGGAAAAAAATCGAGTGCCTAGCAGTCGCGCAACAGACAATAAACAACAACAAAAATTCAAAAATCCCAACCCAACCACATTCCTCGCTCTCCTCTGCAGCGCCTTCAATGACAAAAAAAGGAAAACCCAAAGCAAAAAAAAAAAGCAAAACCAAAGGCCCCGGTGGGCCTCAGGGAAAACCCTGGTCATATGCATTTCATCATACAGACTGATTTTGTATTTTGTCGGCGAGCGGCAAGGTCTATCATATGAATCCCAACACAGGAGATGAAAAAAAAAAAAATAGCAAAAGCTCCCCCTCCCCAGCACCTTTGCCCGGGGAGGGGTACGAAACCGAATTGAATCGGTTTAAACGCGGGGAGGGAGGGAGGGCGTGAGCCCAGGCGGGAGGCGGAAAACCAATGTCGACGGGGGGGAGATCTATCCATGCTAGATGGAAGGCAGACCCGTTCCCCGTTTGGGAAGGGAGGGTTTTTTGTCAGGAGGATAGGCGAGGCGTCATGGCCCCTCGAGGGGCTAACCACCAGGCCAGGCGAGCAAGTACTGGATTTAGAAAATGTTTGCGAAATGGACATTATGTAGGGCGGTGGTTGTCGGGGGTCGGAAGGTCCGTGGACCCACTTGAAGTAGAAGCGATATTGGGGTGAGGAGGTGAATTGGGAGTTGGAGTGGTAGAGCTGTGGCCGGCATGAGTGTGTTGCGGATTGCGTGATTTGCAGGCCCTGGGATGCTAAATGGAGCGGTTGTCTGGTGCATTTACTGCGCTAAAGATTGAGAGTTCGGAGTGTGTGAAGTTTGAACGGTGGCTGCAAGAGAAGAATCAGGACTTGTTAAGAAACCTTTAGTTTCGTATTTGAACCGAAGAATTGTGAGCTTGCTGCTTGATACCCAATGATATGGACTACAAATCCCCTTCAAAATACAATTTCACATCTTGGGGTACTTCAAGGCGTTGATGTTGCTGGAATTATATGGGGTAGTTCTTCAAGTACTGTACAGTAAGCAATTAAGAATGGAATCTGGATTCACTTCGTCTCATTTTTTCGGTACCACTCTGGCCTTCCGCTCCAAGGAAAGTGGGGCCCAGAGGTATAAAAGGGTATCCAGAGTGTAAGGGAGGAAGGCAGAATCAATCCACCTCTTGGATCCACGCCTATACACGTTGCCGGAATGGCGCTGTTGAACCCAGTAAGAACTTGCTTGCGCAAGTTCGTAAACATTCCTCCTCACTCCCCGTCCCTTTTTTTCTTCCATCCCACCACCATCCTCCCTCCCTCCCTAATCCTCCCATCCTACTCCCACATCCCATCTCACCACCGAAACAACTACTACCACCGAACTTCCCACCGCCACCGAAAGTTGTCTTATCAACACCATCCTACAGTTGCTCTCATCCGGCCCCCAGCACTCAACGCCAACATGAATAATCTCATGTCGACAGCCCAATTACCCACGGACGCGAGTAAGGTGTGAGCTCCAAGATAGACAGGCTCCAGGGACCGAAACATGACGACATGATGATGGAGTTGTGTGGTTTTGAGGGATGTGACTTTTGAATGTATGTGCAATTTATAGAAGGTATTGACAAGATTATGGGAGTAGAGTGGACTTGGGATCATGGAATCCCTCAAACAAAGGCTCGTCTTAACTCATGATTGAGCACCGAAGGAATGGCAGTGCTAGCAATCAACCCTCAACATTGAAGTTCCGAAACCACATTTCTTTTTATTCCCATGGCAAAACCAAACTCCAGCTTCGAATATACCTCATCTGCAGGCCCCAAGGACCTCAAAAGCAGTGTTTTCATCCGCCCCTCCTCGCCTGAAATGCCAAGAGGTTAGAAGAGGAGGAATACTCTAGCCAGGCGGGGAGAGGCAGGAGGAATAGAAATGAGAGGCGAGGAGAGGCAGGAGGAATAGAATTCCCAGGCGAGGAGAGGAGGAATTTATTCCTCCTGAGCCCTCCTGGAGGCGAGGAGGGGAGAATGAAAACACTGCTCAAAAGTCTTGCGGAGAAGCCTGCTTCTCGAACTATTTAAATATAGCCTTGACGATTGCTCTCATTGTATTCCATATCCGGAAAGAAATCCACTCACCAGAATCTCCCAAGCCCCCTCAAACCACCCGCTCTTCAACAACCCACCCCTCCCCATCACCTACAATGTCGACCACCGTCGTCCCTCTACCTTGGCAACATTCATCCATCTCCGCCAACCCCTCCAAGCATACATACCCCTCCCTCGGCCCCCCAGACACTTCCAAATTCCAGTTTCCCTCACCAGGCGGGAGTCAACGCAATGACAACCCAGCATTCACTTCTCAATTTCCCTACAAAACCTAACTCCAAGATCTCGGTGGCACTCCCCCCTTCGGCAGCAACCCCACAAACGGGACATGAACATCGAGATACTGAATCAAGAGGGCGGTACTGTACATCCGGCGACAACTTTACTCTTCCCAGAGGAATCGATCTCAACTCCTCGGCGCATCTAGTGGTAGCTGGCCTTGGGGTTGCGAATCTGGCGATCCAGGCACCAGGTGTGGTGGGGGTGGCCTGTCAACCAATTACTATGGTAATGTCAAGAAAGGGAAAGTATAATCTTATATAATTTCGGAAAGCGAGAGATACGAAAGGCCCGTTGGAACAGTAAATAATGTTTGAATTCAGAATACAATTTAACCCAGAAAGCAAACCCACGCCTCGCTGTATGCTAAACTAGAAGTATAAGTATGATGGCCATGAAAACGCCGGCGCCCAAAACTTGCATGCACCATGACCATTTTTTCTTCTGTACTGTACGGTAATCAAAACACCAATATACAAAGGCTCAAATTAGCCACTAAATGTTTAATCACTGCTCAGATGTTAGTTGATGTCCATGTGGAGAGCCTCTTGGGGTTAAAACTTACTAGATCTGTAGGGGTGCAACCATGTCTACTTGGTAGAGCCAATTATTATTAGCCTCCACCTTGTGAAGCCAATCGTATGGGAACACCACAAGGTTCCCTTGGATTAAGCTCAAAAGCTCTTCGACATCCGCCATGTTTAGCAATCCATCACTCGCCGCGAAGCCCCTCTGAGTAGATTTCGTGCCTGTGCGGCGACGTTTTTTCGTGGACCCAAGTTGTGCGTTCGGAATGGTGAGGGATCCTAGACGCTCTGGCGTAGTATTGGCGTTAAAAGTAGTTTTCCTTGTACTGACTTTTGACTTTTCGGATTCAGATGGAGGACTGAGATTAGTCTCGAAAGAGGGGAAGGTCTCTTCACCAGCTGGCTGGATAGGAGATGGAACTTCATCTGATTTACGAATAGGCTCCTTCTCGTTCGGGCCATCGAGTTGGCCATCGAGTTGGATGTGTCGAGAAGTGGCAGTACCGCTGCGACCCCTTTGCTTCTGCACGTTTCCAGCCCATTCAGCTGCAGTACCTAGTGGGTGGGAATCACCCCCACTGGACATAGAAAGACTGGCACCAGGTGGCCCGCTCTTCCCCGATGACTCTTGCTCTTCACGCTCAGTGCTCTTGACACCGCTCTGGAATTGAGAGAACCTCTCCGCATAAGCCATATATTCCTTATACTCATCCCAATCGGTAACTTCACTATCCGGGTTACATCTAAACACACGCCTAAAGATCTTGGTGTTATTTTCTGCAATTGTTCTCCAAGTATCTTCGAAGAAAGAATCGTTTAGTGGATCTCGCATGCAATCCTTGTCAACTTGAGCCTGGTGAATATCAGCAGTTATCGAATTGAATGGTCGTGGTATCGAGTTTCCAGCGGCATCTAGATGGACTGGCGGTCCGCCGATATCTGTATCATCCGAAGGGGGCACAGCAGGGAGTTGCGATAACTGTGGTAAGCCCAATTGTTCCGTCGTTCTTCTAGGCAGGCGGGGCATCGGCGGGAGATCATCATTGCTGATCCCATTCGCATCGGATAGATGTCTAGCGGGTACGGGTGAACGACGAGTATGAGGTGGCTTGGGATTCTCAAGAGTGCCTTTGCCTTCTGGTGCAACGCTAGTAATGAGGACTTCCCGATCGCCATCAACCATTATTGTATCACGGCCCCGAATAATTCCTGTCCGCTCAGCATCCTTCATATGGTCTTTGCTAGCTCCAGCCACATCGGCAGCATTTGCGGAATTGCCAGTGACCCTTTTGTCACTGGTTATTGGCTTGTACTTCTCAGGCTGTACATTCGGGTTCTGGTTCTCTTCCCAATCGACGTCGTGGTTGAAGCTGCGCAAATTTTCGGCACCGACAATAGCTGGCTCCGAACTGGGCGTATCCTCGTCAGAATCGATATCGCCATAAATCCCATTCATTCTCTTCTCATGCTCTTCCTCTTCCTCCTGATCCAGCTCAGCCCGCAGCTCACCTTCCGTTATTTCGTCCACATCAAGGCCAAGATGCTCTCTCATAAGCCTCATTCGCAAAGTATGGGCAAAACGGCCTACAAGGTAAGGCTCTCCGTCCATAGTCGACCAGATCATATCAGTATCGCGAACAACTGCCGCTGTTTCGGAGTCTCTGTGGCCCAACATGGATCTTTCGTTGATATTGGCTGAACCGATCAGTGCGACTCGGTCATCAACAATAATACATTTGGCATGGATATATAGCTGTTCAGTTACTATTGTCTTCTTTGGGCCAATTCGACCCCAGGTGCGAAGACTGTAGAATTGAACGTATTCCTCAGGATCGATGCCATGGCTTTTCAGTCGACCAAAGATTGACGACTCGCCCCTGCAGATACTACGGAATTGGCACTGCATGATTAATCGAATACTGGTACCGTCGGCTTCATCCACCGTGTTCTGAAACCCAGGCATGAGAGGAATTAGAATAACACATTTCCAGCTCTCGTTATTCTGGTGAGCACGAACCGCACGCTCGACAATGGCATCACCAATCTTGTTGACAATCTTGGTATTCATGGTCTCCGTGCTAGTAATAAAGAACTGGTTCTCCATGTAAACAAAATGCTCAGATTCCTCAATCATTTTGCAGTAAGCTGTCATAATACTGTGTTCGGTATCGTTGATTCCAAGCGACCATTCTGAAGCGGAACGCAGCATTTGGACCTCGCAAGTACCGCTAAGTCCAAGAGCCTCGAGATCAGAGTCTTTATAGTCAGGAGGTGGCAGAAGAAATGGCGTTGGCCTGGTGGGTTTTCGACCTCTAAGGACGTAGTTCCATCTTTGAACAAAGTGGCGTGTCAAATCTCTTGCAGGTTGGCCAACGACTTGCATCGCAATATCGTGCCAGGGCATTCTAGGAATCTTGGACCGATCGTACATCTCCGCATAGGGTTCGTTGAGTTGATAAAAATCTTGAACTCGAGGGTTCGAATAGTCCTTGCCAGGCCAAGATTGGCAGTGGTCAGCATCTTTCGGAAGATGAGTTTGCTCAAATCCCGTTGGCTTATCGTCGACAACCGAATGTTGTGGAGTATCCCAACGACCGAAACAGAGATCTATACCACCCACGAATGCGACAGTATGATCAACAACACACAGCTTTTCATGATGTGCGAAGAAGAATTGATTCTTTTTGTATTGATTGGGCGATCTCTGGACAAAAACATTTGGGTGCAAGTCAAGCATAGAGAATTTAGTGAACTGAGAGTCGATGGGAATGGCTGCTTCAACGTTTCGATAAATGATGATGAAAACTTTCACGCCCTCTCTGGCTTTTTTCTGAAGCAATCTATCGAGGCGCCATTTCTGACTGATAGCTGCTGGTCGTCGCATGTACAGCTGAGGGCTCAACCACCAATCATGGATGTAGATAACATCCTTGGCCATGTTGATAGCTCGGGACACGTTCCACATGTAATCTCTGCCATCGACAAGCCATTGCGCGTGAACGCCAGTTCGTACGGGTGCGAAGCTATCGAATCGATTTGGTTTTGCCCAAGGTGTGTTTTCCAGCATGAACGTTATCGAATCTTCGAACTGTCTGAGTTGTCGTTCGTTTTTGGCTAAAAGCTTGAACTTTCGCTCGGAATTTGCTAGCTTGAGGGTGTGGTGTTGCGGGTGCTTGGCAGATGACTCTGCCTTTTCAATTATCTCTTTCCCGCCCATCTCCTTCAACTTTCGACGCTTCTTCTGGATCTCAAATTGAGGGTCTACCATGAAGACATCGTATATGTGCATGTTCTCCGGCGAGTCGACGCAAACGATATAACTGTGCCGTACGAGAAACCACTTTGGGGAATGTCGAGCAAAGACAAGTGATGGCGTAAGTAACTTCCTGAAGTCCATCCCTTTAGATGACTGGATTACCAAATAACCCTCTTTTCCATGATAGCTGCCTTCGGCAGCCAAACGTACCCCCATTGCAGATAGCTCCAAAAACCTACAAAGCCTATTACTGTCTGGCCTGAAGATAAGCCAACGTATCATTTCTTGAAGATATTGTTCAAGTTTTCGTCTTTGCTTCTCGTTATACAATCTGGTCTGGGCGCTTGCTTGTCCTCCAGCAGACCCTGTTGTTCCATCGCCGCCTCCTATATGGAAACTACTTCTTCTGGTGTGCTTCGGTGTTGTCAAAGATGGCCGCCTCTTCTTCTTTTTCCGCTCGGTCTCACTCGCTGTTGCTTCTCCCACAGTTTCATCAACGCGAATTTGATCTGCTTCGTCGTCATCACTCTCGCCCAGCCCACGAACACCTCTAAAGTAAGGAAACGCAGATTTGGGAAATCGTGGCTGTTTGGGCCTCGCGTCGCCATCTGTCCGAAGTGCCATGTATTTGTTACTGCCAGCTTGAAGTTTGTATCGCAAATGCAAATTTGCAAAATCTTTAAGTGATCGATGGACAACCCACTTCATCCTATTCAGACCGCTTCCATATTCAAGCTCAAGTCGGAAAATATGCTGACGCTCGCTTTCATTGGGCTCATCCATGGATGGTCTACTATCAGTGACTTGTAATTTTAATTGTTCCAGCAAGACAGGTATTCTCTTGTTGCCGTGCTCGTCCCTTTGTATCATACTAGCCAGCATGAGGGCAGCTGGCGCTGCAGCGCGCAACTCTGCCATTAACTCAGCAGATTTGAGGTAATCTACTCTGTGCTCTTCCTTCTTCTGCCCTAAAAACTTGAACCCATGTTTAAGCATCCGCCATCGTTGGGCTCCAAAGGTAGTTGCACGCTCAGCTGCTAAGAACGGCCGCCGAGGGGTACGGTTGTCCCCATCACTCTGGCCTCCCATATTCGTTATTGCTCGTCTGAAATTGCTAGGTCTCCTTCCCGAAGCAGTGCCGTCAAGATCACCAGCTTGGTTTCCAGATTGACTGCCACGACCTGTCATCCAAGAACTCCCACGCCTCCAAGCACTGGAGCCCCCGCCAAGTCGGTCGCGCCCTTCGCCTTCGGATAAATGTCCTCGATGTTCTAGGGAGCCATCCGTGGCACGCCGACTGAATAAAAACGGCCTGGTGGTTGCACCAGGAGAGTCAGATTGACCCAGACCTCGCGTCCTTGGTGTATTCGGGGCTGTATGACTGAGACTTTGGGTCGCCTTAGGTCTTCGTATGCGTCGTTTCTGCTTTGGCTTTGTAGCATCATTCAAAGCATCTTCATCGGCGGTCTCTTCTGCATCGGCATCGCTCCCTTCTTCCTCCAACGTATTGGGAAACCTATAAGTGCGTTCGTGAGAGGGCGAGAGTGGGGCAGATCCAGGAGCGTCATCGATCAAACCTCCAGTAGCGCTCTGGGTTCTAACATGTGTCTGCGACCCACTTGTTGCCAGCGATTTCAATTTCGACATTAACGATTGCCCTCTCCTATCTTTCAAAGGTGTATCGGGGGTCTGTTCCATCGTGCCAGCCCAAGAATCGGTTCGCCCATGTCCAGCATGGGACTCAGGACTAAATTCCGTGGACCTCGCAAACTGCACACTCCTTCGACCTGGCGGAGTAGATGCGCCATTAGGGACAGCAGCATCACTGAAGGATACCGGTGGCCTCGGCACCGGAGATCTGAGAGGAGAGCCCCTCGAAGCCTCATGTGGATTTCCCCCATTCAAATAATCTGGTGCCTCAGAGGGAGACCGGCTGGAAGTGTCCTTCGATGAAAGAGGCTGTTGCGGTTGATGGTCGATAGCCTCGGTCGAGGGGTCGGATGCTACCGCGACTCGCAATGCAGACCGTCGTACTGAACCATTCGCATGTGTATTGTTGGCAGGTGATTGGGAGCGTGGGCTGCTCGTCGTGGGCGAAATTTCTCCTCCTTCATGTAGTTGTGCCATGCTCGTATTTTCCCTACTTGAGCGACGTAACCTTTCCCCCTTTTAGGCCGGTCCAGCGCAAACAGTGGCCTCTCGGGTCGAGATCTTGTATTCCTACAGTCCGTGTGATATTCTCATGGCGGATATGAAGATTCGCGGTGCTTATTTTCTTGTGCACTTCGGATTGGGGGTTAGATGTGGTAATGTGGTAGTGGTGGCTTGAATTCGAGTACGGGACCAGCCACAGTAGGAGACGGGGCGGGTTGGGAATTTGGAGTCTGAGCTGAATAAATTGTAAAGTAGAGAGCGAGAAGGTTTAGTGGTGGTACGAAGGGTACAACTGTCGGAAAGAAGTTATCGTTAGTCTCACGTCCAGCCGATTGAGCGGTTTTGATGTCGCTTCTACGTAGTAGTATTCACTTAATTTCGGCATGGGTTGTGATGGGGTTGCTGCTGCTGCAGTGTAATCAGATGACGTTGAATTGCGATGGGCCAGGATGGGTTACTCTACGGCGGACGGACAGACAAGGGCGGGCCGTCGGCAAATCTGGCTCCACAAAATCGGCCCCCCATTTACTTTCAAGATGCGACTTACAAAAGTCCATTAAGTACCAGTATATGTTTGACATCTTTGCTGGGCCGAGTTCACTTTCGACAAACGTTCATGAAGACTAAGTACCTGGGTAGGTATGTGGAAACTAGTATAGGTTGAGTTCCATACAGTACTAACAAAAAAAAGTAGGTAGCTCATACCGGTAATAAAACAGGCAAGTACCTAGGTAAGTATAGAACTTGAGGGATACACAAGCATTGAGTTCACCATACTGCACCTCGATGGCCGTCTGCCATGTGGCAATCCATGGGACAAGGGTTGGCTTGTCTGGTTCGCCTTGCTTCCTCCTGCCTTATTTTGTTGATGCAGACGGGTGCAGCCTTACACCTCAGGCATCCTTAGTAGAGGTCATCTGTCTGAAGATCGACATCAAGCTACATAACTTTTGATAAATAATTATTCACACAAAAAGCTCTCTAATTCTCATAGCTCCAACACCCTAGTGGCAGCCTACAACCCTTAAACTCGTTTCACCAACACCCGTTGAAAACTCTCTCACAAAACACACTTTCTTCAACATGACTTCCAAGCCGGCACCCCCCACTGTTGATCCCATCTCAGCCTGGGTGGGAATGCCCTCCGAAATCTCTATGAAAAACTTTACGATATGCGACCTCCAAACGGATGTTTACGGCCTGGAAGAGCTTTCTTCGAACTGTTATTCGGTAGCATGTTTGTGGTTGTTGCATCCGAGGCTGGGAAACAAGGAGAGGATGACGAGTATTGCGAACAAATGCATTGTGGAATGGAATAAACGAGAAGATCATACTGTTGGTCTGATAGCTGTTGCTTTCGGTAGGTGATGTTTCTACACTTATTTGTGCGCTTCGGTTTGCTGTCGAATTTACCACATTGTTTGCTTTATCAGACGAGCCTCAAGTTGAGATTTCGAAGGATATGAGAAAACGAAGTTCACTTCTCAACTTGACAAGAACTCGATTCGAAAGTGGCGTACCGGCGCCTTAATTGGTTTACAAACTCATTCTCACTTTCCCGTTCAAGCCATATTGTGTCCGGATATCAGAGAGAAATAAATCTAGAATGGGAGAGCTCTCCTGTTTTCAGAACCTCTCCTATTTTGAGTTTCATTTTGCCAGACCATCAGAGAGAATTGAAGTCAAAACGCAAGAGGCTGGGGCGGCAACCCAATTACTACGGTATTCGCGATGCACACAGATACCTCTTTTCAAATTGTACTCGTTCTCCTACCACTTCTCATAGGATGAACGAAATCAGGGGCTGTCAACTCGATCAATGCAGTTTTTTTTTTTTGCAAATTGCCAGTCTTTTCCATTTAACTTAGCCACAGAAATAATGACCCCAAGCACTACTGACTTGAGCATCTTATTTTAGACCAGCGAAACCATGGAACCAGACTAGTAAATCCATTAGGACAAGAATCGTGGAAGAAAGGAAATCCAACACATGCTCAAGATATGTTCTAGTACTTCTTACTCTGCCTACCTCTCATGATTCGTTCTAATTCGGTTCAGCATGTACAATGGTACCGCTCTCGATACGAGTCTTCTGATAGACAATATTGGTTCACATGTCCTTCAGGGACGAGATGATATCTCTATTGATCAGCACCTGGTTCTGGGAATCTCACTTGGTGGCCATTCAGCTGTAAGCACATTCAATTCTCGCTTTGCTATTCCCGATTCTGCCTCTGGTCTCAATAGTTTTCATGCAGTTGGAGATACTTGACTGTTACTCATTACCGCTCTGTCATGTTTGTTGCTTAAGACATCAAGAGCAAGAGGAAAGCTGACTTTTTGGGTATCTAGTGGCAGGTACTCTTCAACGATCCCAGAGTTACCGCTGGGGTGGTGATTATTGGTTGCCCAGATTATATAAGTAAGTTTCAAAACAGTTCGATGCCTCGATCTTACTTTCATGACACTGATTTCCTTCCCTTCATATTTGGGGGCAGTTAATTCAGTAGCTGGTCGCCTCGTTCAATGTTAGAGTGACAGTTTACTTCCTCACCTTTCAACATTCAACTCTCCTACGTCTCCAATCATACATTTAAACTCACTAACAGCTAATAGCCATCATGACCGACCGAGCCCGCCTCTCCAAACTCCCAACCTATACCACCACAAAAGGCGCGGAATTCCTCGGCAGCGCAGACTTCCCCAATAGTCTGCTCGCCGACTGCCTAAAATACGACCCCAAAGCCCTTCTATTCGGCACCAAGCCCATCGCTTCACCCTCCGCCCCCGAAGAGAAAACTCGCCTACGCGAGCTCCTAAACTCCAAGATCAAGAACAAGCGTATCTTGGTTTGCTCTGGCGCGGTCGATAAATTGGTCCCTTACAAAGTCGGTTCTGAACCATTCTTGAGCTGGCTGAAGGAAGCGACAGGAAAAGGGGGTTGGTGGGATGATGGGGGTTTGTATCTGGAGGATGTTGTTTATCCTGGGGTTGGACATGCTTATAGTGAGGGGATGGTGGTGGATACAGTGAGGTTCTTCACTAATATGCTGGCTGGGAAGCCACCTGCTTCAAAGATTTGAGGAATTCGCCGCAGATATTGGACTTTTCTTTTGTGGAAAAGTATCAAGAGGATCCTAAAAATCTCTACGTTGAGGCTCGAAGCAACCAAGCTCTATTGGGATCCGACAGTAGTAATAAGTCTACTTATCACCTAAGGAACCATCCAAGTTGAGCTGGCAATGGAAACATGTCTGTCTTGAAGTGATTTCTTAAACTGCGCTGAGGCTAATTTAGGCTTCCCGTTGAACCTTAATATTGGCTACCTAGGTAGTCTCCACCACAACTTTTCCCAGCCACCTGCATTACCTAACCACCTTCAACAGAAAATATGTTATATTTTGGCGGGGCGTCCTGTGCTTGACTTCGCGAGATGTGCGAACGGCACTTGAGGGGAAACAACACTTCATCTCGAAACTCAGGACTCCAGCGACGCCCTTTATCACCGTATCAACCCCAATCCCCCATCAATCAAAATGACACAACCACCCCCCGACCCTGCTAGCGCTAGCAGCCCCTTACCCCCAAATCCTTCAACAGCCAGCACCACACCAAAGCCAAAAGCAACCCCAAACTCGCCATGGGTAGGAAGAAGACCTGTAAACCATAAACTTACCCACCTCATCATAACATGCTGCCACGCAATCTACCGCGGTTCCCACGAAGCCTCCAACCCCAACCCCTTCGCCACCAACCTCCCACCCATTCTCAACTCCCAAAACTGGCTGCTCGCCCCTTTTCAGGATGGCGAAGTACCTACGTTTGTGGAGCATATTAGGACGGCGGTGTCGCTTATGGAGAGGAAACGGGAGGCGTTGCTGATGTTTAGTGGGGGCCCGACGAGGAGGGAGACGCGGAGGAGTGAGGCGAGGGGGTATTTGGAGGTTTGTCGGGATGAGGGGTGGTTTGGTATGAATGCGTTTGAGGATGAGGATGGGGGGTTGTGTGGGAGGGTTAGGTTGGAGGAGAGGGCGTTGGATTCTTTCCAAAATATCCTCTTCTCGCTCCTCCTCTTCTACCGCGAATTTAACTACTGGCCCTCTCAAATCACCATCATCTCTCACGCTTTCAAAGAACCCCGTTTCCTCTCCCTCCATATCCCTGCGCTCCACTGGCCGAGTAGTCGGGTAGACTTCATCGGTATCGATCCACCTTATATGGATCCCGAGAGTGAGGAGTATGACGAAGCGAGAACTGAAGATGTGAGAGCGGGGGAAAGGGAAAGGGGGTATGCGGTTTGGGAGGGGGATTTGATGGGGGTTGGAGAGGGGTTGAGGGGGAAGAGGAGGGGGAGGGATTGTTGGGGTGTTCAAGATGGGAAGGGGTGGTGGATCGAGGAGGGAGATAGAGAGAGGTGTGGAGTTGTGAGTGAGAGGAGGGGGTTTGAAGATGGAGGCGTGGAGGAAGTTTTGGTGGAAGGTGCTAGACAGCCGTGGGAGATTGATGGGGAGTATACTGCTGTCTGAAAGTAAGAGTTCAATATCTTCAGACTCTTTGGTATTTGGAGGTGGTGCTGACTATCTTCAAGTATTGAAGAATGTTGGAGCGCCACAGAAAAGCATGACCCTCTTATCTCTCTAACAAGACGAAAATGTAAGAATGAGTTTGGCGAATCCTTCGTATCAAGAAACAATTTGAACTTGTTACAGTAATCCTTGTGATCCGCATAACAGATACTAGAAGCACTCGTAACCCCAATATTGAAACTGAAGAATCTCGTATGCTCACTTGAGAATTCCCAACATCACTCGCTTTGACCTCAGAACAAGCTCTCCAAATACTGGGATCAAATGTCTTGAACAGACAGCAAAACCTCCATATTTTAACCCCTTCCTGACGATACGAATCCGCTTCTTACCCACGAACCAATCTAACAATACTCTCCATCCCCACAACTTCCAATCCTCGGCAATGCCCGAGTACCCGGCGTACTTATATTCAGATCTGCTTATATTCAACACTTTTGCAAAATCTGGAGTCCCAAGTCCCGTAACGGGGTCCCAGCCAACCGCTGCATCCCCTACATGGCCGACAAATCAGTTTTCCTCGTCTCCTGAGAGCCGTGGAGTAAAATAGGACAGAGAAATGAGTTTGATTGGGTAGATTAGGGGGAATAAGATTCACAGCAGTGCCACCTGAATTTTGAAGGAATAATGAAACAAACCTGAGACGAACAAGGAGAACTTACAAGAATTATAAGGAACAAACAGCGCCGACAACCCCGAATAAACATCCACACCAACACACCCTCTTGAACCACCAGCAGTAATATCACCGACACGGAAGACCCACCCGCGAACCTCCGATTCACCCCAACATAAAGCCCATTAGCAGGTTTTTTTTTCACAAGAAGCGAATGGGCGTGCCACTTGGCTAAGTGGTTCGGGTCAAAGTTCGGTATTCTGGGTTGGGAATGGGTAGTTGAAAGGCGAGTAGCGGAAGCAACAACTCGAACGACAAAGGATTAGGCATTCGATACCGAGCTGAACCTTTTGTCATTTTGTGCAACGGTGATTTTTTTTAGCCAGCTGTGATCGAGTGCAGAGTGCCTCGAGGCTGGTCACGCGTTGCTAAGCGAGCACACCTACTTAGATCTCTCGATCGTAGCTAGCTTCTCTTCCTCAAGCCTCAACACAAGCGTTGAACACCAGCGCGTATTGAAATTTTGATATCAATGTTGTTTTCTTCTTTTTTTTGCGCGGAAGATTGTTAGATCCAGTTAGGACAACGGAGGAAAGCCATAGATTGAGGAAACCAAAGGGAGGGAGTTTGGCTTTGAGATGTGCGTTGTTGAGGAGGGCGATGAGGGCTGCGGCTGTAGGAACGGCAGCGCTGGAGGGAGGGAGTGTTAGGTTGTTTGGAAATTAATCCAATCGCCATTGTTCTCTATATCGACAGCTGGGACTCCAGAATTCGCCAGCCCAGAGAGCACGGCGTCTGTGGATTTGGCTCTGGGCTTAATGAGGACTTTCAATTCCTCGCACTTGAGATACTGTCCATAGCTGGGTTGCTTTGGATCGGAAATCGTGAAAAGAGTCTTTTCGAATAGGTCGTGATCTGGCTCTTTGAGAGCAATTCGAAGTCGAATGCGTGTTGAAGGATTGGGATTATCTTGTTGCTGCCATCCTTGTGGAATTCCGTGGAGTGCTTCGAAGACTTCTAGAGTCCTTGATGCTCGTGGAGTGTGGATTCAATGCCGCCGCTGTGCTAAACGCTATAGCGAGTATAGTTAGGAACTGCATCTCTACAACCAAGCAGTAGAAACATTCAAGATTTTCGAAACTTCCTTGAAACCCCACTTGCACTGTTGATCGAATCGACTCGATCTAGGCGGCACAACTCAACCACGAATCCAATAGTCGTAGTACAAGATGCGAATTCAAGAAAACTGGAAAACGGAGGGACCAGCATCTTCAAATAATTGTGGTAGAGACCTCACATAGTGCATGTATGATCAGGAAAGGTACATAAAGGATAATACAAGGACTTGGCAGTCTAGATTTACCTCTTTAGGCTGTATACGTTCTAGATTTCTCGGATTTGAGTACCTCGCACTAAACGCAACAAAGTCTCGTGTATCTATAACGGAGAAGGCAGATAGGCGAGGTTAAGCGACGTGAAGCTTTGGATCGGAATAACGTTTCAGGAAGATAAAGGATAAACATGTATCCGATTCCAGAAATGGAAAGTAGGACAAGAACACTGGTTCGTCTAGAGCCGGGTTAATTCGATAGGCTGAAGAGATTGTTGATCCGAAGTTGTACATGTGAGATGGTAAACAGCAGTCTGCGCATGTGGAAAGCCGTTTGCCTGCAGTTTTACAGCTCAGATGTTTGAGTTTGTGTAAAACGGTGTAGGGATATTATGTGTTCCTACAGGAAAGGTGAGGCTGCAGGAAATTAGCGATGGTGCAAACTTTGTGGTATTCCGAGGGAAGGCAGTACTTGGCAAGATACATCCGCGACAGCAGCTTATTGGACCCTCGCCCAGATACAATTACTTTCAGGCTCGGAAAATATGAAGGGCAGAAAAATATAAGTTGCTAATAATGGTGTCGTGACATGAAAAGAAAGAGCTTATGCAGGAGGACTTGGTTGAGTGTCTCGAAGTTTGGTTATGAATCGTGATTTCGAAATTCTCAACCAACCTAGCACATGGAATTAGCCAGAGCCTTTTAACTTGAGAGATACATACTCATAATACCCTTAACCTCCTACTTGCTACTCACGTTCACCCAATCTTTCCGCCACTCAACACCACTCCGTATAAACAACTGACTAATCGGACACCTCCTCTCCGTCTCATCCCTCAACAACTCAAACCTCTCATCATCAGCATCAGTCTCCACCCTCACCTTCACCTCAATCTTATCCCAATTAGCATTCCCCTCAACACCCTTAACCAGAACAGCTGTATCTAATATCCCCTTCACCTCGATATCCCACTTCCCAACCTTGATTCCAAGATCTCGTGCCACAATACCGCCGGTCACTTGTTGACAACCTGAGAGGCTCGCAATAGCGTATGCTAACGGGGAGGGCGCTGAGTCGGTTCCGCCAAGGTGTTTATAAGTGTCGCTTTCGATGGTATATGGAGGCGCTTTGATGGTTTGGAAGAGTGCTGTTCCGGTGCCGTGGACTGCGACGGTCATTGGCATTGAGGTTTTTGCGCGGGAGAATTGCCGTGTGCCTCTGGATATCAAGGCAGTTGAGGGAGCGCGAGAAGTACGAGAGATGGTAGAGAGCATGATGAGGATTTGGTAACAGGACTGCTTGACAGAAAGCGCTCAACCATTCTTGAAGAGCGCAGCATCTCGACCCTTTTAAATATCTTCATGATTACTCACGGCCATGGAGCATATAGTACCATATGAAAACCGATTGCATTATGAATGACCTTGCCTCACAAATCCCGATATCAAAGGCCGTCAAAGTCGGATTTTGGAGTTGAATTGGCATGGGAGTGTTCAGTGAACAAACCGAATTTCACGGAAAGTGGGAAATTGGGGAACTGGATATAGAAAGAGCGCTGGATGTAGGAAATCAGCTTGGATATTTGAATTTTGAATTGAATTAGGATAAGGGAACAGTCGGAGTGAATTTGTAAATGTGTTTTCTGATGAGTTGACGCGAGGAAGCTTCGAGATCAACCGCAACATAAAAACCGGAAAACCCACGTGCAAAGTGGCTTGACCTCAACGCTGTGGCTGATATCAACCTTCAAACCAAACCTTCAACCCACCATCTCTCTCTCCTCATCCCAAAACCCCCTCAAAATGTCAACCCCACAAACCTCCGTCCTCTTCGTCTGTCTAGGCAACATCTGCCGCTCCACAATGGCCGAAGGCGTCTTCCGCTCCCTCGTCTCAAAACCACCCTACAACGCCCTCATTTCCGTCATTGATTCGTGCGGAACGGGTGCGTATCATACGGGTGATAGTCCGGATTCGAGGACTATGTCTACGTTGGAGGATAATGGGATTTCGGATTATGAACATGCGGCGAGGAAGGTGAGTTGAAAAAATGAGGGGAGGGGTTGAGGGACAGGGCTGATGGAGGGGTAGGTGCAAACGAGTGATTTCAAGAACTTCGATTATGTATTTGCTATGGTGAGTTTTTCTGCTTCTATGAATATCGCCATTGCGATGCCCACACGTAAAAATAAAATCCTCTCATCCTCCTTCCAAAACTTCCAGAAACCAACCACGACGATCTTCTCAATTCGCTAATTATTGATAGGACCGACAAAACCTTCGCGATCTACAACGAATCCACGACCGGGTAGGAGGAAAAGCGAAAGTCATGCTGTTTGGGGAGTTTGCTGGAAAGGGCAAAGCGGAAGAGGTTGATGATCCGTATTATGGTGGGAGAGATGGGTTTGAGGTTGCTTATGAGCAGTGTTTACGGTTCTCGAGGAACTTTTTGGAGGAGGTTTTTCCGGATGTGAAGGGGAGTGAGGGGAAGGCTTGAGAGATGTTTGGGGATGAGAGAGGAAATATGTATGGATGAGAGACTTGATGGAGGAGTTTGTTATAGATGGAGAGATATGGGCATGGAAGGATGGAGTTTATCTCTTCCATGGTTAAAAGACACCTTTTTGATCCATACCCACAATACCTATATGATCGACGTCGCTAGGACCACTTAGAGCCCTAAGGGCCTCGCTAAATTTAAAGCTAGCTAATCTTTGATGAAAGCTCTCTAAATATATTTTTAATTTATTTTTAGGATAATATTTGATAATATAAATGCGAGTTAAAGTCCATGCCAAGATGGTCCGAGTGGCATACATCCTGGCACCCTCAAATATATGTCCCTTAACCATGGAAGAGATAGACATGGGCTCAAGCATGCAGATTTGGAAGAGGGATAGACGCTCTGACGTCCATCGAAAGCGGAATGCCTAAGATGAAAGGTAATAGCCGAGATTGTTGTAGCCTTAGAGGGCAATATGAGATCAGAACTCATTGGTGTTAACTTGATAGCCTCATACCTCTCGGGAATTATGAGTTGAATACCAGTAGGCGACCTTCATGAGAAGCAAGCCAAAAATTACCACTATGAGACTTCGCTTCGTGATACTTGAGTAAGAGGCACACTCTCCGGGCAATGATGAATCTCAAAATCCCGTGAGAATAGGCAATTGAGAATGTGAGCGGCGAATTCCCGCATTCCACAATATCATAAGGCTCTATCAATCGGCTATTACTCAACTCAGATGCGGCTACCGGAACGCTTATGATGTAAGGCTGACATCAACATACTTTTACGAAGATCTGCCTTAACCTTGAATGTTGGATTGGGTTGAACTTTGGGCTCTCGCCTAGGATTATTTCTTGCAGCGGCCGCAAACCTTTCTTGCAGCGCGGGGGGCGAATCGCATCACGCTCCAGTTTTTCTGCCACAGCCCCGATGCTGCTGCTGTGCTTCCACGGCTTCATACAGAATTTCGTACTGGTTAGCAAACAATTCGCCTCTTTTGCCTCAAACGACGGCCTTTTTTCCATTCGTCGGATCTTCAGAGTGTGGCTAGTGTTGATTCGTGTTGGAGGTGGCTGTGAAGTTGCTCTGTGGTGCATGAATGGGCGCGAGGAGTTTGCTTTCTATTTTGGTACACACCGCATGACGAGTTTGGCCAAGCAGGTTCCCCAGTTTCGCCAGTCCCTATTCAAGGAAGCAACTCTGGCGTGGGGAAGGAGGGAGGATGTCTTTGTTAGACAACTCCCTCAAGCCGCAGCAGTTTGGAACACCACCACTCGCACCGCAACCACAACCATCACCTCAACACCAACGCATACTTCACATTCTTCCAGCGCAGAAGACTTGATCGATCCACGCCCACTGTCGCGGCGGTTTGCTTGTTTTTCGAATACGATACTGGTGATATATTATCCTCTTCTTCCAAGTGGCATCCACGCACTCATTCCACGTCATAGTGGTAATATTATTCTCCAGGCTCGGAGTAATATTCTTGTGAAACTCTTGACGGATTGAGGGGCTTGCAACAACTGGGGGTTTTTACCTGAAACGCCTCGAAGGGGCACCCGCTGCCTTATCCTCGCCAATCCGAAAGGGCAACCAGGGTGCACGGTTGCCAGGCCTTCAAACCTCCCGCAGTCTCCCTGTGAAGCAACAGCAGCAGCCGCACCTTTTTCGCTTTCTCGCAACATCAATCCCCATCTCCCTTCAAATCCACCGTCCAAACTCAACCCCCCCCCAAAATAACCCCCCCTCTGTCTCGACCCTCGATTACCGAAAGAAAGCAAAGACCAGTGCTGCGCACCATTCAGCTGTCAAGCTTCTTGCGCTCGACTCCATCCCTAGTTTATCTGACGTATCATCCAAAGAGGCATTCCTGCTCCGGCCTCCTCAAGGCATTGCTTCGCGGTGCCACCCATGTCGTACAATCGCCTAGGTAAGTCCCTAATTTCACCGGATATTCAAATGTGTTGGCTCTTCTATCCACTCACCTGTTCCTATTATTCACGCCTTCTGTGAATGTGTTCTCGGAGAGAGCAGAGCTATTTGTTTCTTGAAGTTGTTGTCCAGCATTCTTCAATCCATACAACCGCAGTAACATTGCGAGGGGATTCGAAGCGGCGCAACCTCGACGATCTTCATTTCAACACCACTCCTGTCTAGTACAGGACCTTCATAGACTTCTCTTCTTCTATTCAGAGTCTGCGACTTTTTCAAAAAAAAATCCTTCTCTAACCTTTCACCAAATAGACCAACCTGGCCACGGCCAGCACGACGAATACGATATGCAGAACCGACCAGGTCGAACGCCATCGCCTGGCGACCCAAGAATGCATGGCTATCAGTTGGACGATAACTCATATGGGAGACAAGGCACTCCGAACCTCGAGATTCCAATGGGTCCTGGCCCAGCTAGATTCGGCACACCTAGTGATCGGTTGCAGGCACAACCTACGGTACGTTGGTCGCGATAGCGGAATATATTGGATGCTTAGAAAAGCGAATGAACTAACGTTTTCTGCCGGTAGTACTCGGTGGAGAATATCAACAACTCGTACGGGCATAATGAACAGTACGAGTCTCATAACCCCCTCGACCCAAACCACAACTACCAGCAAGACTATTCGTTCAATCCCCAGCAACACCACGATGCGTACCATCAAGCTCCTTATCAACCCAATGCCCCTTACGAGGAACATCCTATGTCAACGTTACCCTCAGGAAATACAGCTCCGGGCTATTACAGCGATGATGACCACCATCCTATACTACAATCGGAGACAAACTTTGGACCTGATCCCCACGCCATGGATACGGAATACAAAGACTTTGATGGAGCCGCAGCGCCGCAAGATCCTGCTTTGCAAGGCCCTGGTATTCGAAGATTCAAGACGGTGAAGGAAGTGCAATTGTTCAACGGTAACCTCGTTCTTGATTGTCCAATTCCACCAAAACTTTTGAACATGGTTCCACATGCACCTCCACCAGAGCGAGACGAATTTACACACATGCGTTATACAGCAGCGACATGCGATCCTGGCGAATTCTTCGAGGAACGATTTACCCTGCGACAGAGACTTTTCGCCAAACCCCGCCACACCGAACTATTCATCGTGGTAACTATGTATAACGAGGATGATGTCTTGTTCGCGCGGACGATGAGCGGTGTTTTCAAGAATATCGAATACATGTGCTCGCGGAAAGACAGCAAAACCTGGGGCAAGGACGCTTGGAAGAAGATTGTGGTATGCGTGGTCAGTGATGGCCGTGCTAAGATCAACGAGAGAACAAGAGCTGTCTTGGCGGGAATGGGTGTATATCAAGATGGTATTGCAAAGCAACAAGTCAATGGCAAGGATGTCACGGCACACATTTACGAATATACGACCCAGGTCTCGATATCAGTCAAGAAAGATATTGTCGAGTTGCGACCAAAACAGCAACCAGTCCAGATGCTCTTCTGTCTGAAGGAGAAGAACCAGAAGAAGATCAACTCCCACAGATGGTTTTTCCAGGCTTTCGGACGAGTTTTGGATCCAAACATCTGCGTTCTCCTGGATGCGGGTACTAAGCCCGGAAAGGACTCGATTTACCACCTGTGGAAGGCCTTCGATCTAGAGCCAATGTGCGCCGGTGCTTGTGGTGAAATTAAGGCTATGTTGGGACCTGGAGGAAAGAATTTGTTCAATCCCTTGGTTGCAACACAAAACTTTGAGTACAAAATGAGTAACATTCTCGACAAGCCACTTGAGTCTGCTTTTGGTTTCATTTCGGTTTTGCCAGGTGCTTTCTCAGCCTACCGATATGTGGCTTTACAGAACGACAAAGCAGGAAATGGGCCTCTAGAGAAATACTTTGCGGGTGAGAAAATGCATGGCGCTAATGCCGGTATTTTCACCGCCAATATGTACTTGGCCGAAGATCGTATTCTTTGTTTTGAGCTGGTTTCTAAGCGTAACTGCCATTGGATCCTTCAATACGTCAAATCTGCTACGGGAGAAACCGATGTGCCAGATCAAATGGCCGAGCTTATCTTACAACGAAGAAGATGGCTTAACGGTAGTTTCTTCGCAGCTGTCTACGCCCTGGCCCATTTCTATCAAATATTCCGAAGCGATCACAGTTTCTTGCGCAAGATCATGTTTTTGGTTGAATTCATCTTTCAGACCATTAACATGATCTTTGCATGGTTCCAACTCGGTAACTTCTTTCTGGTTTTCCACATCTTGACTACGTCTCTCGGCGATACCGACCTTCTCTCCAAAACTGGCGAAATTCTAGGGGTTGTCTTCGAATGGCTCTACATGTTTACGCTCTTAACTTGTTTCATATTGGCACTGGGAAATCGACCTCAAGGATCTAATAAAGCATATATGGCTATGGTTTATTTCTGGGCTATCATCATGTCGTACGTATCACTACCCACATGAATCTTGTTGGAAATTGCTAACCAAGATAGTTATTTGATGTTTGCATCTGTATTCATCACTGTGAAGTCCATTCAGAAAGAAGTCGCAGACGGTCAATTTACTGTCGCCGATATCTTCAAGAACCAAGTCTTCTACACCTTGATCGTGTCTCTTGCCTCGACATATCTCCTTTGGTTTATCGTGTCGTTTCTTTTCTTCGACCCATGGCACATGTTCACCTCCTTTATCCAATACCTCCTCCTCACTCCAACATATGTCAATATTCTCAACGTCTACGCCTTCTGTAACACTCACGATATCACATGGGGTACTAAAGGAGATGACAAGGCTGAGAAACTTCCTTCGGCGATGACAAAACCAGGCGGAAAAGTCGATGTTCATATTCCAACCGATGATGGTGATCTCAATGCCCAATATGAGGCCGAGATGCGAAAGATCGTCAGCAAAGCTCCAGAGGAGAAACGAGAACGCTCAGCCAGTGAAGTTCAAGAAGATTACTACAAGGGTTTCCGTTCCCGAGTCGTTATTTTCTGGCTTATGTGCAACTTCAGTTTGGTCGCAGTTGTTCTCAGCACAGCTGGCCTTTCCCGTTTGAGCACCGGCACCACCGCGGATGAAGAGGCCGAAGACACAGAGAAGAGCAACATCTACATGGCCGTAGTTTTATGGTCTGTGGCTGGCCTTTCGGCTTTCAAGTTCATCGGCGCAATGTGGTTCTTGATCGTCCGCATGTTCAGAGGTGTTTAGATGCCCTGATGCATACAATTGTATCTGTATTTTCAAGCGACAAAACGCGGCATACGGCAGGCGTATAATGGCATATTTGCATGCAACATGAGCGGTCGCTCTAGCATCTGTGTTATAGTTGGTTGTGCGAGGTTCCAAGAGGTCCTTTTTTTTTTGCTTCATGGTTTACGGCTTTATGGTGTTGGATTTTTTTTCTTCTTGTTTTTTCGCGATGGCGTGGCGTAGAGCATTTGGATGTATATTCCAAGTGAGTTCTCCTTACTTTGATTCGGAAGGGCATATGAAATGAATGGCTCGGGTTAGATATGATATGATAGTGCTTAAGAGGGGAGGGGTGGGGTGGATTGGCGGATATGAACGATGATGATGATGAGTGGTTGCGAGATGTTGAATATACCCCCTTTGACATGAAGATTGGTTTATTTAATGAAGAATTTTTTCAAGAATATTGTTTTACCTTTTCCCTCTGTCCAGTGAGATGTGCTGTGAAATTATCGTAGTATATTTTTGATGGGGCATGTCGATGCAAGTGAGATGTGAAAGCCAAGTAACTCGAGCTCTTGAAGTGTGTTTCCGGATAATTTAAAACGAAAACGGAGAGGCTCGCTTTCACCACCCTGTTAAGGGAATTTCTCAGGGTAACTCAGTTGTGAAAACGTCTATCACAGGGTAACCTGTCGAGAATAGCACTTGGTGAAAATTGAAAATTGGAATTCAGAGGGGGTCGCAGGGTAACCTAGTTGTGAAAAAAATCCATTACAGGGTAAGTTACTGAGAATAGCACTTGGTGAAAAATTGAAAATTGGAATTTATAGGTTGTCGCAAGGTAACCTCATGAGAATAAGCCACCTGGGCGTTGGCGAAATAGTAAAATTCGGATTTTGTATTTTGATAATGACTCGATAAAAAGGAGACCTCAAAACTCTCATAATCTTGTCAAAAAGACGCAGATTTTAAGATTCACTTGATGACGACCGCGGAAAACTCCTAATCACTCAAAAACTCTCAACTTCTTCGAATTTCAATTCCATTCCCTTCCTTTTTCTATCATGATATACCCCATCCACATCTACTCCTCGCCCAACTTCTCCAACTCCAATCCCAAAAAGTCCTCTGCATTAATAAGTTCCGTACTCCCATACACCACTCTCCTCTTGCCCGCGCCCTTTTCCGCCCCGCTCCCCCCAGCACCCGTCCGTTTCGCCCATTCCTGTAAATTGCCATATTCATCCATGCTGCCGCCTCCCACGGTAAACACGATGGCTTCGCTGAAACCCTGCCTCCTTTGTCCAAATGTGGCATTTTGTCCAGGGCCATGACCGCCGAGCCCGCCAGGCATTTGATCGCCTTTCCTCGCTGCGCTAGGAGGTGGCATTGTCCCCCTCGCGTTTGCGCTTCGGGGATCAAAGTAGAGGTAGTTTTCCGTCTTTGCAATAGCGCTACTGCTAGCGCCTGCAGGATCCATAATGGATTCGGTGATTTTTGTTACCGTAAGATCGCGGTTCGCTGGAAGAAAGTTTTTGACTCCGGAGATGAGATTTTCGAAATTTGCGCCAACGCCAGATTCTTTTAGTGAAGATGTGAGACGAGAGGAAATGCCGCTGAATTGGGAGAAAAGTTGGGAAGGGGCCGAGGATTGTGAAGAAGATTGAGAAGGAGCGGTAGACATCATGGTCGATTTTGTGAGTTTGCGAACCCTATGATATAATTAGTGATGCGTGAGGAGGATAAAGAGGATTGCTTACTGTCTGATATATTTGAGAGATGTGGTGTCTGCTCCAGCAGCCTTTAAGGCCTCCTCGAATTTATCTTGCTCGGAATTCGATATCTCTTGTTCCGTGCTCAAGTACCATATGATGTAGAGTCTTAATTTATCTTTTGGCTCCGTGCCTTTGCTTGAATCGGTCAATATCTCAAGAATTTGTGCCTTTGTTTGTTTCAAGATGGTCTCTTCCATTTGGAAATAGTTGTCAAGCTGCCGGTTCTTGATGCCCGTCAATAGTGCAGCCAAAATATTCATGTGCATATCTAGGGTCGCCTTTCGTTCCCTCAACTCTGGTAAAAGTGTGATGGCAGCTTTTAGATGTTGTGCCGATGCACTTGTATCATTCTGAAGATCCTCTATCGAGGATGCTCCAGTCTTCTTCGTTATTTCATTCGCATCCTCCTTGTAGCGGGACAATTCTGCATCAATGTCCTCCGCAACTTGTGGAAAAGGAACACTAGCATTCTTGGTCCAGAAAAAATCATTCGATGTTAAATCATAAGCTTTCTTTGTGACTCCTTTCGCTGGATTGTCTTCATCGACCGGATTTTCGACTGTGATTCGATTGAGCTTCATGTTTAAAACGTCGTGGACAAGGGATTGATATGTCCACGAATGCGAAAGCATCGGTATCAGATCAACATTTCGGTCCAATAGGATCAATACAGGTCGTGACGAAGGAGTGCTTCCAGAGGAAGAATTTCGACCTGTAGGCGCCGAGAACAGGTTGTCTTTCGAATTTAAAATATGATCTCGAAGTTTTCGATCGAGTTTCCCGGCAATGGTCTCGGCTGCTCCATCCTTGGGGCAGCGTATTATGGGCATAACACCTAGGCCAATTAGCTAATATCCCCAAACAAATTCCATGCCGATTTCCATACCCATATTGGCCATAACACTGAACAGCCCGCTCACGATCCTGTCAATCGTGTAGTCTAGAACCTGATCTGAGGTCTGACCACTATTCATAACCCAATACACATTGTCCTTTCTCATTCCCAAGCTAAATAGGTCTGGTTCGCCAACAATGAAGTTTAGATATTGGTCGTAAAATTGTGCAATGCTTTCCGACGTCCCAGCTTCAGCCGTTTGTGCTGCGAAATCCTCTAGTAAAGGTCGGGGTATTGAGGAAAGGAAGTTTATGTAGGCAGGGGAGTAGAGGCCCCGAGAAAGGTCATTTGTGATGGCTTTGAGATTCGCGGGTGTGGGTTCGACGAGATATAAGACTGGAACGTCAGGTATAGGATGGCGCGCAGATGCTATGTGCCTGACTTGATCAGCATTGCTTGCGCCCACAAGCACTCCAGCTATTGCTATGCGAACCTACATATGCATTGTAACTCCCCATGTTCGCAAGTCATTGACTCGCAAGACACTACTTATCACATCTCTACCCAGGTCGTCAAAGACCAGCACTTTCCAGATTGGATTTCCATCTGAATCGAGGAGGGGCGCAGAGGGGACTGCCAGGCCATTGGCATTATGTTCGTGCTGTTCGGTATCGTCGGCCTCTTGATTCAAATTCAGCATGCGCTCAATCGACCCTATATAAATTGTCAGCTGGGATTTCTCTCGGGGAATTGGGGACACTTACTGATTTGGCGGTCCCTGAGGGAAGTGTGGCTTGAAGCCATGATGAAATAGGGTCTTTCGCAGGCTGCAATTCAGCCAAACTGGAATTAAGGTGGCATATAATGCAGCGATGTGCGATACAGCTTGGAGAAGAAGGAGATGCGACTCTTAGTTTTGAAAAGTAGCGGGCCTTGAATGGCAATATCTCATTCTGGCATATTCAATGATGTCCCTCTGCGGTTCCAGGCATTCACTCGTCGGGCTGCTAGTCTCAAACTAGTTTAGCTCGGACCGAAGCATGGGGTGGCCTGTGCTCGCGACGCTGCCAACCCTCTGGCTTCTTTCTCTCGTCACTCCCCGTTCCTTTTCCTTTCTTTCAACACAACAACACCACGCTCCTCCATCTCTCGTTGACACCCACAATCCCCTTCATCCCGGCCGTTATGGCATCGACCTTTAACAGATATACATGATCGTACAAATGAACTGCACAAAGTGATTCGGGTTAAGGAATTGCGCGCGCACGCTCGCGAAGAGCTTGCCTTTAAAAGGGGTACGGTGACACCTTAACTTCATTACTTGTCGCGCGTTTTTGGCGCAGGCCTGGAGGGCAAAAGCGAAGGCGACGAATTTGCAGCGGCAGCACCAGGACCGGCAAAGAGGGAAAATACACATACACACAGTACTGCACCTGCACACTCGCACTCACTCACACTCACACCCTTTCCCCCACCCTTCTCTCTTCATCAATCTGCCTAGACGTACCTAAGCTTGCGTTGCGTTCTGCCCAGGTGCTCCAGCCCTGGGACTGGGACAGCACGTGTATGCATACTACAGCGCAGAAAACAGCAGAAAGGACTTCACAGGACAGTCATTCAATTCAGTCAGTACCTACAGTACGGGAAGCACGATAAAGCTCTCTGTACTGCAAATATTCAATTATTGCACACAGCACAGGGCGAAGGCCACTCTGTCAGGATCGTGTTTCTGCGTTACTTTTTTCTCCGAGGCCAAACCGGGTTCAGGCGTGGTGGTGGTGGTGTGAATCCTCTTAGGGCCCGGCGAACCGTGGCGGCGCTTGCTGACGCCCAGACGGAGGCTGTGGGCAAACGCAGCGCAGGCAGTACGAGTAACCTTGGGAGTCAACCACCGACACCACTGGATTCACTTGACCCACGACCATCAGCAGCAGAAGCAGAGCTCGTGTAACACCATATTCCATATTTGGCGGTGGTGCCTCGCTCTCTTTCACGCTTGGTCTGGGCACATTGCGCATAGGGGAGAACCCAAAAAAAGCGAGTGCTGCGGCCAGCGCCAGCGATACTCTTTTTCCTTGTTCCTTCGGTCAATTGGCGCTGCTCTTTTTGCCGCTTTTGCTTGCGCTTTTGCCTCGAGTCGGCGAACGAACAAACGGACTGATTGTATGGAACCTCAAGGCTGATTTACATTTCTCGTTTAGTAGACCAATCAAACATCGCGCCATCCGGCTGCTCCCGATAAAACCCACCGCTCTTTTCTCTTCAACCACCCCTCTTTCGGGGTTAGCCGAGAGCCCGACTCTCAACTTAATTCATCCGTTCTCCCAGTCCATCACGTGATAACTTCTTCACTCGTACCTCAGTGCCGCCATTCATTCGACATGATGGAGGGCAATAATGGCTATGGATATTTGCCCGATAATTCCGGTTTCGATGATCTGTTGAACAATGGCGTCTGGTCGGATGCAAACGACCAATTCCTACCGCAAAATGGCCAACATCAACTCCCACACCAGCACCAACAGCAGGTACACCCGGCCCAGGATCTCTATTCGCAATATGCCGCTCCCCAACAGCAACAGCAGCAGCAGCAACAGCCGTCCTTCGACCATTTCGAGATTCCGCAGCAACAACGCTCGTATCAGCAGATCTCTTACACCAATTCTCCCTACGCCAGTCCGTTTCAACAACAACCACAGCAGCATGCGGCTCCCTCCCACCACTTTGGGGCAACTACCTCCAGTGTTGATCCTTCCCTCCAAACATCGGCCGCGTACCATCCAACCCAGGAAAGCGCTTTCTCCATGGCCCCGAACTCAACGGTACCACCGCAGTACCAATTCGGCATGGGATCTAACCAGCCTGTGAGTCGTGGGTTGCAAGCTACTGCTTATCAACAACAGCAGCATCATCACCAGCATCAGCCAAACCCGGTCGTCAATAACTTCAATCAGCGCCAGCCAGATCCCTCTACTCTGTATTTCAGTAATCTTGAGAATGGAAATTTACAGCGTAATGTTAGCAACTCTTTGCACTATCCCGCCGTGCAAGCGGAGAGACAGAGTAATGATTCACACCCTACACATTCCGCCATAAATAATGCCGGCAACAATCAGCAAATCAACCTTATAAAACGCCAGGTTAATTCGGCATCTCCTTCCAACACTCCCCAATTTCAACAGAGTAGACCGGTCCAGCAGCAGCAACAACAGCCGCATCCGCAGTCACAACCGCAACAGCAACACTTTCAAACTCTCGCTCCCGCTCCTCCACAATTACGGATGATCCACCCAAAACTTCTTCCTGCAAAAAATGACCCATTCCGACTTGAACATGCTCCTTTCGTTGCCTTTCATCAGAGTCCTGTCCAGATTACATTAAGTCTTAAAAGTTAGTAGTGGTCTTTCAAAGTAATTCTTTAGGCTTAGCGCCTCGACTTGATATCTCGCAATATGCTAACATCTTACCATAGATACGATTCCTAAATATCACCCACGGAAATCAAGAAGTGGCAAGGACGTAGTTCCAGGTTTCGAAGGTTCGCGTAAGTTTCCTTTCTATGATTGTTCCAACATCCTCCCACAAGTAAGTATATTGACGCCTCATTCAGACTCCTTGGTACCCGCCCGCCCGTCAACAAAGAGAGAAAGAACGCCAAAACCGCCAAAACCTTTGTCGAGCAAATGGAAGGGTACCGCAAAGTCGGCCATTGAAAATATAGAAAATGCCCAGAGAGACGGCAACCTGAACGCATCCAAAGCGCCTTCTACACCAAGCGAATCAAGCTCATCCGAGGACGAATCCAGCTCAGAGGAAGAATCCGAGTATGATGAGCCTGAGATTATGGTGCAGGACGTTAAAGAGGTAAGTCCTATCCCATTTGCTCCGCGTCGGCAATCACTCTGAAATTTGATTGCCTCGCACGTACAACTGTCCGGGTTTTTTATGCTAACATTATTCAGATTCGTGGAGCTGTACGACCTAGTGATTTTTCTGCAGGTGTGCGTTGGGATGCCATCGGAATTATCTGGAAGGATCCAAACTCTCCTCCCAGTAGTGATGTCGTCAAGGCCGCAATTGAAGAATACGGTAACTTCGTCAGCGGTCTACGTGCTAAGCTGAAGACCAATAAAGATGAAACTAATGCGCGCCCCTCTGATGCCGCTAGGCTCAAGAAAGAGCGCCAGGTTTTACTTGATGCACTGTTCCAAGCAATTGACGCTGCAAACACTAAAGGATACGGTCCCATTGTGGAGAATTTGGGAGGTCACCATAGACTTGTGAATGGATTGACAACAACGTTGATTGATTGTGTAAAGGCGGACGATCTATATGGAGATCTTCCTCGGGCTGTCTTTAGCTTGCTTGCCAAATTTCAAACGATGACTGATGAACTTCTGAAAAAGCTCAAATTTGAGAGCATTATAAAGCGTTGGGCAAAGAAACCTGACGAGAAAATCAGCAAAGATATTGCTGCAATTCTCGCCAACACAGTTGATGCCAAGGATAAGGCAGCTAAAGCAAAGAAGGATCCTTCGAAGCCTGAGGAGCAAAAGAAGGTGCTGGAAAGGATTGAGCAATCAAGGCTCAAGGCTGCAAGTACCAATAAAAGCGTTCCCACCAATCCTGCCAAACGACCACTTGAAGGGGATACCACAAATGGCAACCCCAACAAGAAATTCGCCTCAGACGCTTCTGGCACACCCGCCTCAAAGCCGCCTGTCAAGAGGGCAAATCTGCTTGGAATTGCGTCTAAACCAGCCCCAAAGCCGGTCGTGAAGAAGAGAGAGGTTTCTCCTCCAGCCACTTCAAAACTGGGTGCACTCCTTGCTAGTATCGCGAAACCACCAGAACCTCCAAAGGCGCCTGAAGCCCCTGCCAGACCACCCGAGAGTCCAAAGGAGAAGGCTCGTCGTGAAAGAAAGGAAAGTAGGCGTCACCTCAGAGTCAAGTTCAAGGAGGGCCCGGAATTGGAAGAAATCAGATTGTTCAAACACGAGCAGGCTGAGGACGAGGGTCGCCAGGATGACATGCTCAGAGACGCTCATGACGATCGCAGTGAGGGTATGATGCACAAACGTCGCGTTGCAGAAGAAATAGACGACGATGAAGATGGCCAGGGAGACTTAGATGACCGTCCTTACCTTGATCTCATTGAGATTGATTTTGCTGGATTGCAGAAAACGAGTGCCTTTGGACGGAAATATATCACACGAGGCGGAGATCTGAAATTCACCACCCCCGAACAAAAAGTTCAAGCAAGACGTGAAGCTATTGAGCTCATGGTCACCTACATTGACGACAGTGATATCCCGTCCTCGCCCAAAGAGCCACCTCTACCTGCCATGCCTCAAACCGATGGCCCTGACGAGTTTGAGCCAGTCCCTACATTCAAGCTACCAGCAGAGCCTTGGATGGCGCAGAGACTTCGCGAGCTCCAACACTATGGCCCGGAATATGCAACGCAAGCATTTATCCAGCGATTCGAAGAACAGAAGGCCCTCGGAAACTATGTATACGGCACTCAGAGTCAACTTAGACCTTCATCTCAGCTTCCCTCTAGCAAAAAGGCCGCTCAGCACCCACCTATAGATGAAGCAGCCTATCAAAACCTCTTGCTCATCGTCGAGTCACTCAAAGGCAAATCTTATCCAGCTACTGAACCACCAGAGTGGATGTCAGACCCATCGCATATATCTGTTTGGTGGGAAGGATACAGACGAGACCAGGCAATCAGGGATAGGGAAATGGCCGATCGTAACATAGCACTAATGGAGGCGGCCCCAACTCAGCAAGCCCAGATGATTGCCCCGGAACCGCAAATCGTCATGCACCCTGCGCATCAGTATCATCAGCTCCAACCTACAGCAACCATGGAATCTACTTCGCCAGATATCGCTCAGCAGGTTCAGAGTCTTCTCGCTGGTTATACCAATGGGGGCAATATTGCTGCAACTCAGCAACAGCAGCAAATAGACTATACTGCCTGGCTAACGGCGCAAGCACAGGCGCAGGCTCAAGCTCAAGCTCAAGCTCAAGCTTATGCTCAGGCCCAGGCTCAAAATAGCGCACCACGATGGGAGAACTCGCAATGGGATGAGCAGCCATCTAAGCAAGACAAGCCTAACAAGATAAAGCAACGCGGCTACGAAATGAAGGAATGGAACGGATCAAAACAAAACGACCCATCGATCTTTGACGAAAATGGCGAATATAAAGGAAAGAAGAAACCTTGCAGATTCTTCCGCGAGGGCAAATGTGCCAAGGGTGCCAAATGCACATTTCTTCACGATTAATCCGGATTCCCATTATTGTTCATTGATGTATCCTCGGCCTCGACTTCCTGTGTACTCTGGCACTTTACGATACCGAGAAATACCAGACTTCTCCTTTGTTATGTTTCATCATCGGCGCTCAGGCACTTTGGAGATAAAAAAATACCCGGCATTATGATCGCTATTCGACTTCTGCCACTACCGCACAATACTTCAACACGAATGACACTTTTTTCTTTTCTGTACAATGTATTCCAATAAGGTGGGTTTCAACCTTTTCGCCCAGTGTGGGCTTGCATATTTGGCGTCGGTGACTACCTATTCTACTTGCATGGAAAGGGGTTACTTTTCTTTTCGCTTTTTAGTTTTTGCTATGAGCAGCAGTGATGACTTGGGGGGCTACCACTTGTATCACCAGCAGCAACAAAAGACAGAATCCATATTTTGTCTCGAGGTCATTTGGGCGATGGAGTTAAGAGGACCTAGGCCTGGTTTGGACTTGGCTTGGGAGGGGAGGGGAGGGATGTGTTTCCCTTTGCATATTGAGCAAAGTCGGTGATTGTGGTTTAAGGGAGGAAAGTGAGGGAGGTCCTGGGGTCTGTGTATCTTAGATACGCGGACACAGACAGATAGACAGAACTTTGCGAGCTGACTTGAATGAGAGAAATTCTCCTGATGCCTGGGCTAAATTCCAATGATGATAATTCCTGTGAAATTGTAATCCAAAGTGATTCGACAATGCCCCCTCCCTTCTTTCCCGATACAAAGCCTCTCAAACCTCCCTTCCTCTACCTGCCTAGGTCGGTACTTGTCCCCTCAACACAACCCTGTCTCTCACAGCTCACAATGGCATTCGTAAACCCCAGAGCCTGCAAACCCGTCAAATAAGCACCGCAGACAAATCGGCACCGTGAACATCGGCAAGTCTCCTTGATCGCCCAAGATCTGGCATGGGACTTGGACATTCGGCGCACAGGAGATGACTTGTCCTGTGATGGTTGAAAGGGAGGAGATGGTGAGGAGGAGGAGGGTTAGGATGGTGGGGTGTTGAAGATGTGCTGGCATTTTTAAGGTGGGAGGTACAGTAGGAGGGATTGTGGTGGTTGGTGGTTGGTGGTTGGGTGTTGTGAGGTTGAATCTGGGGTGGAGGTTAGTTTGGGTATTTGCTTTGGGAAGAGGGGTTGAGAGGTTTGATGAATACCTGGATTAGATCTTGTAGGTTTAGAGTTTCGGTGAAGGGAGTCTGATTGCTGATTATTGGGTGATTGAGGAAGTGGTGGGGGTTTTTATAGACTACTTTACTGAAACATTTATGAGGTAGGATGGCGTGTTAGTATTGCATTCCTACTGAAGGCAGGGTGGCTAAGAGAGCCCACAGATTAGTTCATGACTATAAAGGGGTTGGGTACTTGGAGTTCGCTTACAGTAGATATTCGGTGAACACATCTGTGAGCATTCTCTCGGGAATGGATCATGAGATAAAAATGCTCTCCTTTGTGTCTCATGCCATGTAAAGGCTGGAAATACAAAAATGTGTGCCGGGATATGGGGACAGTATTGAGGAAACTATTTGAATTTCAGTGAGAGAGATAGGATGAGGAAACGCGATGGCGATGGCGACGGTGAAGTTGAATTCGGTGATAAACAAAGTAATTTCCAGGTCTTCTCGTTCTCTCTTAGGCCACCAAAAGTCGAAATCTCTGCCTGTACGCGGCGGTGGCTACGAACCTGGGATTGCGCATTCCGATGCAATATTATTCCAGAGCCAGAGAGATCCCTCGCATCGCGATTCGTCGCATCGATGGAGTTGTGGTTGTTGGCGGCGAACAAAGGGTTTTTCGAGTTTTTCGCGGATTTTATCGAAAATATCGCTATTTGTGCACACCACCACAACATAGAGCCAGCGCCATCAAAAGACAATTCGACCATCGGAAACGCATTACACGATCGGTATAATATCTGCGATTTGATTTTATTGTTGTACGATCGATTTCGATGCCTTTGGGGCTCGTGTGTAGAGTTTTTATTAAATGCTTGGCATATCTTACGGCCTTCGAGTCTATTCCCACCTACCTACCTCTCTCTCCCTCTCTCTCCCTCCCTCTCCCTCTCTCTCTATTAATATCTTCGAGACAAATCGATTAGTAGATGCCACGGACAGCAGGAGGTTCGGATCTTTTTGGGGGCTTTTAGTTTGGTACTCCTGTTGCATGGCTGGCTCGTTATGATGGGATATTTGGGGGGATATTACTGAATATAACGGGTTTTCGTGGACTCGGTCATTGAGCGAAGAGGATTGGTTTGGAAGGAAGGAAGGGAGGAAGGCAGGGAGGTCGAATAGAAGTGGAGGAATAGGATATGTGGGCAGGAGAAGGAGGCAGATGCATAGCTTAGTTTTCATTCTTTCTTTCAGGGAACCCTTTCTTCAATAAAAGGAGCTCCCACCATACGAGAATCTCTCTCTGTTTTGTTGGTTGAGGACTACCATACGCGTATATAGCCTGATGGCTACGTAAACCTCTTCTCTTCTATACGAACTAGCGCACTTTTGTAACCCGGTTGTGCCCATTATGGCCTTCCTATTATAATTTCGATCCAACTACTAGATACCAGGAATCACCGCCTGGCGACATGTGCCCCTCGTGGGACCTTTAGGGGCGGATTACGATCCATAACCCCGTTTGTCGTTAAATAAAATCATCATCATCATCATCGTTCTCTCTTACCTCACTAATCTACAAAGTGTTATGGAAGCATAGCTTTTTGCTTTCATATATAGAAAGCCATCTTAAGATATCCTTTTCTCCTACAATAGCCAGCGGCATTTCCATTGAATTGTAATCTCCAATTCTATGCTCGAAAAGGCTCGGTTATTGGGAATTCTATGCAATGTACGAAATCAATATATAGAGTCTATTGTGACCCCATGTGCCTATTTCGATTTTAATTCCTTCAGTGCTACGTTTCATCCCCTTCAAAGAATTTTACTGAGGCTTCTCCATTGCCGGAGGGTTTTCCACTTTTCTTCCATTGTGAGCCCAGAATTGGAAACTCTCCTACTGTACCCCCTTTCTTTTCCCAAATAAACCCTGCCATCATCGTCTTCTCAACCCCAATTCTTCCTCTCTTCCTTCTTTCCGGTTCATATCTCCTTCATCGCCGATTCCATCTCTTTCACTTCATTCGCTTTCTTTTCTTCAATGGCTTTTTAGTTGTGAGATTTTTTGCGTAGGGTTTCTGGTTATAAATAGATTGTAGAATGCAAGAAAAGTGGGTAAGAAGTCTCGGGAATATTTGGCATTGTGCTTGGTTTATGCGGAGATAAGATTGGGTGGGATAGTAGGACGGTTATGGTTCGTGAGGGGTGGAAAGAGTGAAGTGAGAATAAATGATGCGGTGAGTCTTGCGATAGGAAAGGATGGAAGGAAGGGTTGTTTGTTGTCGAAAATAACTTCACTGCCGAAATTCTATTACCCCTTCTCATTACCAACCATTCTTGTACCAGTTTCATACGTCTTAGTTCTCGCACATCCCACATCTCTCATCTTGATCTAAAACTACACCCCCTCCCGGGAATGCGTCTCGCGCACGTAGGAGTTCTTGGTGGTGGTATTCGATTATTGGTTGTAGAGGACTTGGAAGAAATAGCTCAGAGACTTGGCGTGGTTTGAAGTTGGGGAATTTCGAGGAAAGAAAAAAAAGGGGGGAGGGGATGAGTTGCGTGTTCTTTGGGTTGAGCTTTAATTATAGGAGTTATTTTAATCCTGGTGAGGTGAAGATTATAAGAGGGAAGGAATATGAGAGATATTAGGGGATATGATGGTCTTTCAGAGTTTTATTTTCGGATTTCGAGTGCTATGCTTTGGGTTGGTAAAGAAAGGAACTGGAGCATTTTTGTAGATCAGGTAAAAGACGACGTGGAGCAATGGTTAGTAGAGCTTGAGGGAAGGAGGCGCGGGAAGTCAGGAGTTCCACACCCTATTTGCACATCATTTCCCCATTTAAATCCTTGTAAGAGAAGCAAGATATCCTGCTATCCACAAATTCCTCAACATAAATCCCCAGAAATGGTCTTCGGCGTCCTTGAAATATCAGGTCGAGCGATTTATCGATCAAGATTCATATAATGCGTTTGAAGAGCGTACAATAGTATTGTAGGTGAGAAATGAGCAGGGAGAAGAGACCTTGAGAGTGCAAGACGAAAACGATTTGTGTTTGTTGTCGAGAATTATTTTGCTGCCGAAATCCTTATCCTACTATGCTTCTCTCTCTTTTTAGCACTTATACTAGCCTATACATTATTGTACTTCATCTTAAACGTCCATCACACAATCCATCGAAGATTCAAAACTGCTTTGTAGCGCAATAAATCACTATGTGCAGAGACAACTGTGGGATCGAGATTATGTAGAAATCCGCCTACTTTTGTAAGTATGTCTCGTTACCCGAAATATATATACAATTTCCCCCCCTTGGAAAGGATTACCGAACTTGGGACTAGGAACACACAGCGAGTATCGAATTTTCGGCGAGCAAGAGCAAGGTTGATACATATGCGCAGACTTTTCTGTAGAAAATACCTATATATGGTAAGATTAGCTTATTTCGTATTTGCTGTAGTCATATTATCACGCAGTTAGAGTTGAAGCCGACCTAGGAAGAAGTTCAGAACCGAAAATGGGTGTTTGAGAGTCATGCTAAGGGAATTGGCTGGTGTGATAGAGACTAGCGATGTTTTAGGTTTAGGTAACAGGGAGTTATTGGGAAGCTTAAGAAAGGGGGGTCTGGTTCTGAATTATTCACTGCCGAGAAGGATTTTGTTGTCGAAACATACATGCTCTCCTCTCTACCCTATTTCCAATCAATCACCAGTTATTTCATTCTAAATTTTATAAGCTAGTTTTCGTTCTATTTCAAGGTACAACTAGGAGAATCGTCTCAAAGGAAAAGGTTGGAGGACAGCACGCACCAGAAGCATTTATGAAGGCCATTGTTGCCCCCAGCTTCTCTGCCACCAGCAATTTAGCAAAGAATACTATTTAAATAGTAGCATTGAGATACTTGTCATTTGAGAGGGGTATTCGAGAGTTTAAAATTTGGGGAAAGGGATTGAATGATCGGACAGTTGAAAGTTAGGGACGTGAGACTGCGGATAAGAAGGGACAGCTTCTTTTGGAATAAAATTTTGCGCTTTTGTTCGAGGTATAACTCGATGGAATGATCGAATTGCAACGATCAAAAAAATGTTATTAGGTATCATGATCAACTGGTTTGTGGCCTTATTGCAAGATCACCATCATCACCTTAGACTGTGTGGTGGGCGAGGGGGGGCTGTATTCACCTACAACTCCTGACCCAACCGGTACTTCGAAAAGTTTTGTTGCATATCGCACCTTTGTTTACTTTTTTTTAGGTACGAGGAGTGCCTGGGGTGTTATGATATCATAATCGGAGTCGGTGGTTGGGATGCCGGATGTTGGGTGGTGAATAAGGGGGGAGGTGCGATATTACTCTCGCTTTCTGTTATACCGATACGGAGTTTTGGGTAGCGATTTGCCTCGGCAGTCAGGTCGAAAGTTGATATTCACCCATCCAAGCTCTTCTCTTCAGGTAATCGCAAAGTTTCGTTGCATTTCGCACTTTTTCGCAAGTCGAAAATTGCTTCGGCTCTTGATATACCGATATGAAATTTTTGGTAGCCTTGTCAGGGAGTGATATGATTGGGTTTCGGTATATCTTAAGGGGTAGAGATGAGTGAATATGGGGTATCGGAGGGAGAGAAACGGTGAAGGACTTTTGGAAGTTCATGGGAGGTGAAGGTAGAACAGGGAATTTTGAGGTCCAATATTGAAAAGTCTAGTTGAAAGTCTTGCATAGATATATGTATAAGCGCTCGTTTTAAAGTTGCATCTACATAGTAACGAAAGTTATTTGGGGGAGATTCTGGAATTGGGAAAGTCAAGATTTAGGTGGATGAGGTGAGTTTTCCGTTAAAAAGGGGTTCGCCGAAATTAAGCGAGCTCAAAGAAACCACTCCACTGAAAGCATCTATAGTACTCCGATCTACCTAATATACAGCTCCTTGGCTTCCATACCAAGGCTTTAATACTTGACCAGAAAAAGACCACAAAAAGTCAGGAATAAGCACTATATCAAGCAGTGCCTCGGCATATTTGCAGTCTACATGTGTTCCCACTAACTCGGGTGCTTATCTGGGTTCTAAACAAGTGTGGAGAGAACAGATCTCAAGAGTGTAGAAAACGGTAAAGACTATGGCTTTGTAAGGAGAAAGGAGGTGGCTGTGGGTTTGCGTATGAACTGGTCATAACCTTGAATTTTGACGAAGTGAGAAAGCAAACGAGAAATTTTGCTGCCGAAACCAAACTCACTGCCACTAAAGACAACCTTCCCTACAACCCTTTTCGTTTTTAAAACTCAACCAACACCCCCATTTCTTTGGGGATCACAGCTGGCAGAACCGCATATTTATGTTAAAGCCACTACCAGCTTTACAAACATGGGACCTACAGCAAGAGGTCGAGGCTCCAACGAATGAGTTGTGTTGTGGAGAGGATTGATGTTGTGGGGTTCATTCTCTACCACACACACACTCAAATACCCACATCTCCACATCCTCTCTTCAAACTTTACATTTCAGAAGCGATGCGAAAGAATATCTTCCCAAACTATGGATTACTACCGTACCCTCTCCTTCCCAACTACAAAACACAAATTCAACGAAAGGTGAGCACCCGGAAGGCATTAGACGCAGTAGCAATTGACAATTGCACTTGAGAGAAGGCACGTCTTGTCACACGACTTGGCTCAATTGAGGCGTGAATATAATTCGAGAGCCAGAGAGCGCGAAAGTGAAGAAGGCAAGTATAGGTTTATTGGTGTAAGAGTGAAAATAGTGGATAAGGAGGATTAAGCAGATGTTACTACCGAAACCAACCTCACTGTCACCCCCCTCCTTCCCACCCTCACCAATCACCTCCTATCCCATCCCATCCCATGCTCCTTCTCCAGGGCCTCTCAACAGAAAAACTCCAACGCAAACCCCCTACAACATCAAGTTCCCGCACCATGGCTATGGCTTCTGGCTCCTCGCTTTGAAAATCTCTGTGATATCAGAGCAAGGACGCTCTCATATATACTATCCAATATGCCAAGATAATGTTTGGAGCCCTTGGACATATCGACTTGGCAATGGCACAACTTTAAAGCACGAAATTATGATTAGAGGATTTGTACTTGTTATATTTGCACTACTTGCCCCTATGATAGAGGGCAAGCTGCTCGCCTAATCTACACCGAAGCCAACCCATTCCTAGACCTTGTGCAATGCCTCAAATCCATCCATCCCGCAATCAAGTATCAGTGAAAGCTATGTTCATAAGAACACATTCCTCCCATACGCCGTATGCTATGCGTCCCTTAAAATTCAAGCTGCTCTTCTAGCAGTAGTGCTCATTAATGTGATTTTCTTCCCCTTTTTCTTTCTGCCTTGCCCGGTCGATGGACTAGGCGCCGAGCTGGAACTACCCTCGCCATTGAGGGAAGTATTTTTGATCCGCTCAATGATTTCATTCTCTGCGAGAATTTCTTGCTCCCACGAGTCCAACCATCCGTCATCGCCAGGGTTTTCAGAGGCGTGAATATTGGTTTCTGGAGACGTCGAAGCAATCATTGCCGTACCCCATACAGTTTTGGGAGCACTGGGACTTGTAGATGGAGAAGCCAAAGTGACAAAGGAAGATCCTTGTCGCGATGGCCACGGAGGTGAAGCGTTTGTTGGGTCTAGTGATGATGGAGCCAATGGGTGAAAATCGTCCTCAGCGAAATTCTCTGTGTGAAAGTCCGATCTTCCTCGCCTTGCATTTGCCCAGCGTTCAGCATCTTCCGCTTTCTCAGCCCGAGCTCTCTCTTTCTCCTCTCGATTCTCTTTATCTCTATTGCGCTTCCTTCTCTTTTCGATCTCCGGTTTGAATTGCTCTAAAATCTCAGGCTGTACAACGTCGGCCCAGTTGCATTCAAGGAAGCCGACTTCACATCCATATGGTAAGTGGGATAGGTATTTAGTACGCTTTCGTAGTTCATCATCCATTATATGTCCTGTCGAAACGCGCTCAACGCGTGGAAGTAGTGTAGAAGGGAACGATGCAAAATTTCCAAAGGCGGATTTGAGGATTCGAATATCCAGTGGTGCAAGGTAATAATGGAGCAAAGACTGGTAAAAGTAATAAGGAGCATCCGGATGGTGTGCTTCGCTTAGATGACGTGGATTTACTGACTTTAGGTTCGCCGATTGGTTTACGTCTGGAAGGGCATCACCGTTTACTGGCTCTGCAAACTGCTGCGCGGTGGAAATGGTAGCCGCAGTGGTCGATTTTGGGACATCTATGGGTAGACTCGGGCCGGATTGTGATGCTTGTTGAAGAAAGTACATCTCAGGAGCATCTTCTGCGACTGACGTGAATTGAATCGGTAGTCTTTTTGGCTTCTTTTCTGCAGGTTTCTTTGGAACAGGTGGATCACCAATGCCACGGACTTTCTCCTTGGCGTCAGTAACTGCATTAACCGCCTTTCTTGTCCAATACGGCTCTTCCCCAAACATTAGCTCATCTTCAGTTTCTTGTCTTTGAAGCTCCGCAATCTCATCGTTGAACTGCTCCATCATATACTCCTCGCTTCCCTTCATAATTCGGGCATAGTCGGTGACTTCCGCAGCGAAATACCATGGAATGTCCTCCGCCTTGCCAAGGACATCTGCGCCATCTCGAGGAAGGGCCAGAGTACTGCCATGTTGTCGCATTACAAGTCTCAGTACAACGTCGTCGCCTTCTCGTGGAGCTTCCGATTCTTGTCCAGTATACCATCGTACAGGTCTCGTCTCCGACATATATACCGAGTCCCAGCAAATTGGACACTTCTTCCATCTAGCCTTCTTCTCTGGCAGCGGGTCGGTATCATCGGTAGAGTGCATGTATCGAATCAGACAAGGCAAGCAGAAGATATGACCGCATTTAGCCATTCGAGGCGCGACTGGGTGAGAGAGACAAATTGGACATGCTGAGTCCTGAGACACCGAAGAGGCAAGTATTTGAAGTACATCGTTCCATTCTAGGTGCTGGTCGGCATTCGCGGCTTGTACCTTGTAATCTCCCTCGGGCTTGACGATGAAGCGGTAATTTGCGTGTATGTATCTGCCCGAGTTAGCAGAGGATCTCAATAAATCCAACATTAATTACCTCGCTTTGTCGCTGGAATGATGGCCAGATCCAATGCCATAGATATTGCCTCGTCGGGTTCCTCGTCCCATAGTACTACGATAGTCCTGCGGGCGCGGTGGAAGGGTGAAGTTCATGAGATGGGTGATGGACGTTTGCCCTCGTCGACCATTGGCATTTCGTATAGCTCCCTAATACGGTCAGACTGTGCAAATCATCTCCAGCGTCCCTAACTTACGGATTCCGCCATTGCGTCCTCATCCGCGAGCCGTGGCTTCTTAGAGTTCTTATGCTGCTTCTTTTGGTTCTGGCCGTTTCGAGCTGCGCTGTTTCGGCCTATGGGGCTACCGTGTTGACCAGAACGTCTCGAACCCGATTCGAACCCAGGAGAAGTGACCTGCGTCTGCTGTTGCTGAGCAGCTGGATGGGGTGAGGGGGTATTAGATGCTTTTCCTCCAGAAGTAGAGGCATTCGGCAAAACAGAATTCATTGTCGTCAAGACCTTCTTGCGCCCAAGGATCGTCCCGGAATACAAGCGGAAGGACCGTGGTACCTGACCGAAGCTCCAATACCAATCCCGTTGTCGCGCTCTCTGGTTGAGAGGCACCTCGAACAATGGCGTGGCGTGGCGTGAAGCAACTCCACTGAATCAAAGTAGACGATTTGGCCCGGGGGAAAAGACTCGAGCAACTCCAGACAAAGGACATAGATTCCTGCGAATCGTCAATCAGTTGTCGATGGGGTCTGGCACCCCCGAATATAGGAATGGGTGGGGATGTTGTTAGAATTGGCAGACGCCGAGGCGCTGGTGGGAGTCACTGGAAGAGATGAGGGGCGGCGATGGAACTGTACTGCATTTACTATCGTAGGGCTGCCGGTACAAACCATCAACGCAGCTACTTCGTCATTATCTGCAGCAATCCGACAGGGGTCAGGTTTGCATGCGAACCTGGTGAACTGGTGTTTGCCTGACGTGAAACTTTTCACTATGAACCTCAAGTCTCTACTCACTACGGACATAATGGTTTCTATCAAGTGACTTCTGCACAAGCACTGAGTGAATAAGGGGAGACACATACCCGTGACGGGCATGTCATCCATTGCTCTACTATTCCTGCAGAGGAAACTCCTCGTACTGTTGAAGAGAGTACTTAATACTTAAGTATCCTTGTAAGTGCCGCTAGTGATTTTCTTCCAATGAACCTGCAGTCGAGCCTGCTATGAATTTCAGGAATCGCGGCTATTAGATATGTAAGACCTATTATTCACTTGCTTAGAAGAGCTCGATATGAATAGAGTGGCCAAACCCGCGAAACCCCCAGTGGCTCGCTACGCCCGACAACCGAAGATATACTATGCACTAAAACCAAAGATCAAAACAAGTACGCTCTACAATAGTAGAGATACCTGGTCGGCCTCCAGAGGACCAGCGGAGCGTCAAAAGGGTCCAATTACTTAATAGCTCTTCAGACATTTGGGATATATAGATATCTCAGCATCCAATGCAACTGTCTTGTTATCCTATAGAGATAAAAAGTATATCTTCACTTAGTATGTTGAAGAACATTGAGCTAGGGTTCTGGGCCCCATGAGTGACGCGCAAAAACCATTGGCACTCCCAAAGTCGTTTGGCTTTGACCAAGGAGCATGGGCACAACGTGCTCTGAGGCAAACCACTCCTCCGACTTTATATTAGTGCACCGACTTTTCGTAAATAGAATAAGCTGCAACCGATTGAGCTTTCAAACTCTTCCTCTGATTTATAAGTTGCATGTCCAATCCTCGAGTTGTCCCTCCTCTTCCTTACGCTTCTTCCATCCACTCACTAGCGTAGCCATTCGGCTCACCGTACGGCTTGGCAACGTCTCGCTCATAATTTGAAGAATATCGATCAAGCTCATGCGACACGGCGAACTCAATCCCATCAACCACCACAACCACCACTACAAGCACGGCTATCACCTCCCTCCTCCCTTCGCCGCATCGCCGCCACCACGCATCCTACGCTGCTGCGATTTAAGAATAAATTCAGGACAACCCTCTGTTCGTTCGCGCTGAATTATCTTTCATCCTTAACTCGCTCTTTGACTGCAACGCGCAGCCTCAACCCCGTCTAAACGCGCTCTTCGTTTTGAAGATATCCAAGATTACACATTCACGCCCACAAAGCCGGCATGATGAATAGCCGTCATCTGCCGGCAGGGCAAGGCATGCCGCCAGACGTTGGGAGGCGACGGCCGTACAATCAGAATCAACAGCAGTACCCTCCAGCACAGATGTATAATGCGTACATGCACCCATACAACGCGAATTACTACCCGCAACAAATGCCACCACAGTACCACAACCCGTCGATCCCCCATCAACATCAATACAATCCGTATCCTCCCTATGTACGATCACCTCCTCCGCCAATGCAGCACTATGCACATCCTCCAATGCCACAACAGCAACCTCAATATCCCCGACCTCAACAATCACCTGCAGTAGTCTCGACTCCGTACCAACCGCCCCCATCTCAAACACCCTCTTCTACACATTCAACCCAGACAGTTCCTGGGCCAATGACTCCTCCCACACCCCACACAACTCTCAGTGTTGCGCCTTCGGTGTCATCGCCAGAAGCTCCTTCCCTTGAACCTTTTAGAGCACCAGTGAGTTTTCCTACCAGGACCAACGACTAGCACCTTCTAACACAGTATTCAAGTTACCATGGTTATCGCACCCAGATCTTCCCTGGCCAGCCCGGCGAGCACGCAGAAAGCGGAAACAAAATGTAGAGTTACCACAGGAATCGGTGGAGCTTCCAAATATTCAACAAGGCACAGCAAGCGAGGCTGAGGAACCTGAAAAGGTTGAGGATGCGGCTGCGGCTCCTCGACCTGAGACTCCATCTACGAGTCAACAACAGTCCGACGAAACCGATTCGACGAATCCTACCACACCTTCCTCGATACAAAACGCCGTCCTTCCGGATGTTGGGGAAACAACACCAGTTGCGCCAAAATCCGCGCAAAAGTCCACAGCTCCGGCAGTACCAGTCTTGCCTGCACTTCCGAAGCCATCTCCTCGAGGCTCTACAAAGGAAAATAGTGAAAAGGCTGCTGAGGAAGCCCCAGCACAAGAAACAAGCCAGGAAGTTGAACAAGAAAAAGCCCCCATATCCGATGAACAAACTCCTACCGCAGAAGCAGTACAGCCTGCGCCTGCGCCTGCGCCTGCACCTGCGCCCGTCCTCAATGCTTGGACTAAGCCAATGCCTTGGGCCGGGCTCTTCAACCCGAATGCTGCCACCAGCGCTGCTCCAGCTAGTGATTCGGGGCGAACAAATGGGCAAAGCTTTGGAAAAACAAACACCGAATCTGTTGCTGAGGTCTTGAGATCATTTAGTGCAATTCCAAGTGATTCAAAGGTGTCTTTCTTAAAACCACGTGGTCTTGTCAATACTGGCAACATGTGCTACATGAATTCGGTTCGTTTCGCTATTGGCAGTATATGTTTGTGGATTTACTGATACAGTATAGGTTCTCCAAGTTTTAGTTTCCTGCACTCCATTTTTCACCTTCCTTGATCAAGTTGGGAAGCGTGCGACTCATAGCTTCAAGAGCGAGACCCCCTTAATTGATGCCATGTAAGCTGCTTATGCCCATCAGTAGAGTCGGACTAACATGTTTGCAGGATTATGTTCATGCGAGAATATCCTGTCATTGACTCAGCGGTATCTGTTGATCAACTGCGATTGAGATTGAAGGAAGGCGAGCTAGAGCAATATGGCGATCCTTTTACACCTGATTTTGTTTATGATGTTATTAAGCGACTTCCAAGATTTTCGAGCATGAGAGTAAGTCACCACTTTAGGCTGCAGATTTTCCTGGGGTACTAAGATTATTTAGCGGGGACATCAGCAAGACGCCGAGGAATTCTTGGGCTTCTTACTCGAGGGGCTGCATGACGAGTGCGTCCAAGTGATGCAGGCAAGTGCGTCAAATGCAGCATCAGCCATTGCTACGCCTACAAATGGGGCTTCATCGCCCACCAGTGAGGCTGCTAGCATTAACGAGACTGCCCCGTCCAAAGAAAATGGCTGGTTGGAAGTTGGGCCAAAACAGAAGGCTGCCATCACACGATCGTCTGGCTCCATTAACGAGGGTTCACCAATTACTAAGATCTTCGGAGGAAAGCTGAGATCTGAATTGCGTGTCCCGGGACTCAAAGACTCCGTAACATTGGAGCCTTACCAACCCCTGCAACTTGATATCGGAGCGTCCAATGTTAACAACATTGTCGACGCATTGAGAGGTCTCACGAGATCTGAAGCTTTGCATGGAGACTTCAAGTCTCCGAAAGGCCCGAACGTCACCGCGACAAAACAGGTCTTTATTGAGAGCGTACCCCCAGTTCTCATTTTGCATCTGAAACGATTCCAATACGATAATACCGGTGGAACTCAGAAGATCTGGAAGAAGGTTGGATACCCCTTGGAGCTTGAGATTCCCAAGGAGGTATTCCCTCGTAGCAAGCGCACCGGTCCGCTTCCCAAGTACCGTTTATCTGCTGTAGTTTACCATCATGGCAAGAATGCCAGTGGCGGTCACTACACTGTTGATGTTCGCAGGCAAGACGGGCGTGAATGGATCCGACTTGATGACACTGTCATCCGACGTGTGAGGAGTGAGGATGTGGCCGAGGGTGGGAGCGAAGAGGACCCTAAAGTACTCGCAGCCGCTTTGGAACAGAAGAAGGAAGCACCAGCCTCTGGAAACATGTTCTCTACAATCGGTGACGACGAAGAATCGGCGAACGAAGAAGGCTGGAAACAAGCCAGCGGCCCAGGAAAGAAGTGGTCCAGTGTCGTCAATGGAGCTTCCACTACTAAGGCCAAAACTACTGACAAGTCCTCCATCAAGGATAACAAGGTTGCTTATCTGTTATTCTACCAAAAGATATGATTGAACGGTTCCCTTAATGTGGCGCATGGGATCTGAGGAAGGAATGCTAGTGACGGGATTGTGGGGAAAGGAGAGGTTGGTGCCATCTTTCGGTCTTACTAGTGTTGTTGCCACAGAGGCCTTGGGAAATCTAGGATCTGGTTAAGGAAGGAAAAGCGGGTTGCAGCAGGGAGTTAGCTGTGCTGTATATGACTTCCTTGGGTTGCTGCGACATGACTTAGATGCCATCAGCGCAGGGATGCATAGGGACATGGCGCGTGTCTATAAAAAGCGACATCTTGATGTTTCGAGCCTACGGCGGTTTGATGTATAATAGTTGCGTATGGTGGCCTCCTTGAGAGCCAGCAGTCTCTGCAATGAAAAATAAAAGTCATATATATAATACGGCGGGATACCGAGAGCTTCATATTTTCTTTTAGGGCTCTTCTCCCCTGAAGTCTCTCGTCTTTCCCTTCAAGCCTTTATGGGGGCCAGCCCCCAAACCCCCGGCGCTCGCTGCGCTCGAAAGAAGGCATTTGCTAGGGACACTTCATTTGAAGCTCAACATATCTCGACACAGGTGAAAACATGTCTCGCGCAATGAGTACCGCATCTGCAACATTGGCGGAAGATGCCTAATATGGCATTACAACTCGTGGTGAATATACCTACAAACTAGTGAATGTGATATATGAAACCGCCCTTGTACCTCTGTACCCAAGACAAAATGTGAATGTACTTACATGCTTACTTAAGTATGGTTGAACAAACAGGGGCTCCCGAGGATATTGACCGAGGAAATTTAATTTCAGGGGCACACTTGCCAGCCAATCATCGAAGCGAATTGCCCCGCGTAACTTTCGTGCAGCGATGTACCCGTTCATTTCGCGTGAGAACCACCTGCTGGGTACAACACTACAACAACAACAATCCTACCACTGTGCAACCTGTCAACCAGCTTTGGTAACCAATTCCCGACGGCTTTACAGGCGCTGCGACAGGATTATGTGTATTCGACAATAGTCTAGTCTTGCACTTCTTACATGCCATTTTACAACTCTAATTGCTTTGCTCCGTCGCATTCTACTTTCTCCTAATTGCAGCTCTAAATTTTTTCCCTCAACATGTCGGAACGATACTCGTTACGGCAGACCCCAAAGTGAGCCTTAGCCGACGGTACTCTGCATGAGAACTATGCTAATCATTTCTGCAGGAAGACTCAGCATCTCGGTCTCGTTCAAACGCCCGGGACGCGTCGGCCGTACCGTCGCAAGTCTCAATTCCCTGAAGACGATGGTGACGACTCTTCCTCTGCTACGGACACCTCGTCGCGGAGGAGCACTTCTGGCGCATCCAAACGCAAAGTGAGCCTGAGAGAACGAGCGGCGAATAATGGAGTGGCGGTCAAGGAGGAATCGGACGATGCTTCTGATGTGCCATTATCATCATATAGTACGAACGGCAACGGAAATGGCGCCTTGACGAATGGACATGCCCTCAATGGACATGCCAACAGCGCTACGAACGGTGCTGCAAATGGTTCTCTGAAAACCGGAAGCGCGGATAGCGACGCGAATGCCAAGTCGGCAGCGAAAGCGGCGGTGATCGTCGACGGTTGGGAAGCAGGAAAAGATCCCAAGATTGATTATTCCGGGCATTTCGATTTCGGGGGTTCGATGGGAGTGAGCGCCATGATGGTCGGTTTCCCACTGCTCATGTACTACATGTGGATCGGTGCTACATTTTACGATGGCAAGTTTCCAGTGCCAGCACGTGGCGAGAGCTTTACCGACTTTTTAAAGCATATGGGCAACTTGATTTATGAACACGCCTTCCCTTCAATCTACGCCTGGTCGCTCTATTGGTCATTTTTCGTCTTTGAGGGTGCCTGTTACTGTCTGCTTCCTGGTGTCGAAACCTACGGAAAACCGCTTGCCCATGAAGGCGGAAAGCAGTTGAAGTACTACTGTTCAGCTGTCTGGTCTTTCTGGACAACCATTGCCATTTTAGGAACATTACACTACCTTGGTATCTTTCCATTGTATACCGTCATTGATCAATTTGGGCCAATTATGTCCGTAGCAATTTGCTCTGGGTTTCTGGTGTCTTTTGTCGCCTACTTCTCCGCTATTTTCCGTGGGGCTCAGCACCGAATGACTGGATCCTTCCCATACGACTTCTTCATGGGCGCGGAATTGAATCCTCGCATGTTCGGTATTTTGGACTTCAAAATGTTCTTTGAAGTGCGTCTACCATGGTTTATCCTTCTTACCTTAACTTGCGCCACCGCCGCTCGCCAATATGAGAACTATGGATATATCTCTGGTGAAGTTTACTTTTTGATGATGGCCCATTTTCTTTACGCCAATGCCTGCTCGAAGGGAGAGGAGTGTATCACTACCACATGGTAAATTGTTCTTGATGCCTAGTCTCTGTCCTAGCTAACCATTTCAGGGATATGTACTTCGAGAAATGGGGTTTCATGCTCATCTTCTGGAACTTGGCTGGTGTCCCATTGACCTACTGCCATTGTACCCTCTACCTTGCCAACCATGATCCTGCAACCTATTCCCACAACAAATATGTCATGGCTGCTCTCTTCACTTCCTACCTCTTCATGTACTGGATCTGGGACACCACCAACTCCCAAAAGAACAAATTCAGAGCTCAAGAACGTGGCGGCTATATTGAGCGTAAAGCGTTCCCTCAACTTCCATGGCGGACAGTCAAGAACCCTCGCCACATCAAGACGAAAACGGGAGATTCAATCCTTGTGGATGGCTGGTATGGCTATGCTCGAAAGATTCACTACACCTGCGATCTGTACTTTGCGCTTACGTGGGGATTGATCACTGGGTTTAATAGTCCGTTCCCTTGGTTCTATCCATTCTTCTTCTCGTGCATGATTGTGCACCGCGCTTACCGAGATATTGAACGATGCAAGCTAAAGTATGGAGAGAGCTGGGATGAGTATACGCGTTTAGTGCCTTACCTCTTTATTCCTGTAAGTTTTTCTCTGCAATTTTAATCCTCCCGGCCGCTAAAACTTTCTCACAGTATGTTATTTAATCCATTAATTTGGATATGCGAGCCGCTCTTTTGGATAGATGGTGCTCTTCAAGATACGATTCAAAACGAAAGAGGGCAAACCAACTAGGATCTTGGAGGCTAGGGATAGGAAAGCTCAAAAAGGAAGGACTTGGGGAACTGGTCTCCTAAAGTCAATGGATGGTGGGGTTACTGTGGGATTTTAATGCTTTAATTCTTTGTAGATATACATGCGCTGGGTGTTTGGCCGCGCTTATACTAATGTTATTATTATGAAATAAGGCAATGGTTTTGCTAGGAGTGAGCTTTAGAGGACTTGTTTCCAAGCGTTTGCCAATCTGGGTGGTGTGCCTTGGAATCCGTATAGCCGACGTTCATCGCCATGGTCATTTAGGCTTCTGGGAAGTAACGAGGTTCCTTATGGACTGTGAGCAATTACAAGTGCCCCTAGATCTTGCATACTAACGAGCGCTGGATTCGTATGGTAACCGTTCTCCTGCGCGTTTGGCTCTTTCAGAGCTACAGTCAAATCGATCATCCGAGCTGGTTTCTCCCTGCACAACCAGCACAGCCTGCACAACCGTGAAGAATGACTTGAGTGTTGTTGTATTGATTCTCCCTTCAACCGCGGTGTCATTGCTTATGCCCTCGACACTTATGTAGTTTTCCCTTGTACCATCGTGTGAGGGTATGGAATGGTAGAATGGTGGGGGCCCAAAAGACCCACTTTTAGAGTATATCCTCATGGTTCGCTTATCGAACCATTTCTCTCCTCGTAGGCAATTTACCTATTAATCTCGTATTGACGTCGTCGTGCGGATTCCCTCACACATCGTTCCTTACTTCTTTCATATATCCTTGCTGCTCGGTTTCTTTGTACCTACAGTATCTTCTTCGTCTCCTTCGACAATACTTATTCACACATTCTCAAGATCTGGACATCATGACTCGAATTCATTTGGTGACCTACGCAGGGATGGCCATAGAAAACGTTTGGCCTCTTCAGCACAAAATTAGCAAGATATTCTATCATTTAGCTATTTTAGTTCGAGTTTCGCAAATCAAGTTTTCATTAATTACAAGCTATTCTAGTCGCGAGTTCGGTAACATAGTACAGTAACGTTAGGGTGAAATGAGGCTTCACTACAGTACAAAAGTTTTCTCTCCAATCACGATCCTGCCACACATACCCTATTACATTCAACACACCTTCCTACCGCATTAATCGGTTTGGAGAGGGGTCGCTCTAAACCAATTAATGTGGTATGACATCCTGGCATCCCATGAATTCCAATAACAACGTCCTGATTTCTATCGTTATTGGACTACAAAGATCACAACACGTATTATGAACAACTATGAATCACAATATCATTTCGATTCCATTCAGAACCTCCTTGCCCACTGTCCAGAAAAAGTATAAAAGGCCAGCTTCTTCCTCCAAACTTAACTTACTCTTCTATCTATCTTTCTCTCAACCTACAACTCCTCTACTCCTTTCTTAAACCTTTCAAACAGTTTTTCAGAAAAAAAGCCTCCCAAACACGAATCATATCATTTGTCTTGTCGGTAAAGTGAGAGCTCTTCGTGGGCTCCTCCTTCGAGAAGACCCTGGACTTCTTTCTGGAAACTTCACAGCAATTCCTGACCAAAAAGTCTTACTGGATACAATATTTCTTTCTCGTCGCTAAAGCGGGGACTCTGCTTCAACTCCTTTATCTCTTCCTCGCCTCATCTACTCGCTCTCCAACTTCTTCAACGCTACCTCTCTCAATTCAAACCCCCACGTCGCAACAAGGACCAAGCCGATTAATTCTATCAATTTACAATTCTGATTATCTTACGAAACACATCGAACAGCGACACCTTTCTGATAACTTTCGGAAATTCAGTACTCGAAGAATTTCGGATACCTCTTTCCTTTTCGCCAAAGTAGAAGAAGTTGATCAAAGCTTCTTCGAATATCCCTCATTGTCTATCTCGAGCTTGACTTTGACCTCTTAATACCGTAGAAAGTCTCGGAATCCACAACATATTTGAGGTGACTTTTTAGGGAATTTTCTGAAGCTATGGATGCCTCTTCTTCGCCTTCGTCTGTCGGGGAAGACAGCCTGGAGTATTTTGAAAAAAAGCATCTGCTCGACCTTGCTACCACCATCACAGGAGACCCCGCCAAATTGTCGTATTTGACTGATGTTCAACGAGAAAATGCGAAGTGGACTCCTATACAACGACTAAATATCTTGAATGTACTAGTCCGGAGGGACAACCTCGATATATATCGCAATGATAAGTGGACAATTCGGGATGAGGAATTTCTTGAAGAGAAGCTTGGAGAGGGAAGCCTGGCCAAAATCGAGGGCGAAGAAATCCTGGAGGGCTACAAGCCAAATTATCACAATTTGTTGGAGTATGGACTCCCGCCAAGAGACTTCATTTTGCACCCAATCCATATAACACAGGTGCTCAATAGAGGTAGCTTTTGCGGTCAAGCCGAATTTCAACCCAGCAAAGTTGAGCTTCAAAACCTGAGAGATGTTGGCGCTCTTACGGGTTACAATGATTGTCAACGCGCAAATGCTCTTTCTATCCTTTGCATACAAGAGATCGGAATGAGTCTATCCTTGCTTTGGACTACCGACAAGACGAAAGCAACTCTTGAGTTACTCAGAGACAGAGAGGAATTTGTCGAACTTATCCCCGATCCAGCGAGAGCACTTAGGCTTGGTCTTCCTCCGTGTTATCCAATCCTCTACAGCGCTGCGAAGGTGGTCAAGGAGGGGGATTTCGGCAATGGACCAGTCCCAGAGGAAGAATTCAACCGCTATATTTAAGGAAAGAAAAGAATTCCCAGCATGAAATAACTCATAAGTTTTGGGGATACTGTACCCACAGCTTGATCTTCCCAAACACCAGTAATTTAGGCACCTTTCGATATTACACGTCCAATCAAACCCCCAAAACTCACCACACCGCAACACAGCACATGGTACCTCTCAAGGATACTAAAACAATATACGCCCTCTCTTTACCTACGTACCCAACAACCAAACAACTTCCACAACCACCACAAGATTTCCTTCCTTTTTTTCTTCTGTTTTCCCCATTCACTGATTTTCAAATCATTCCTTCGAGCACCCAATATATTCCACATTTACCAATTCCGCTCAACTACACAAAGGCGTGCATACCAAATTGTACTGGAGGACTTTCTTTTGGCCCAGGAATTCATAGATCCCCTTACGCATCAACTGTTTTTACACCATTTTTCTTTTCGGGTGGAAGGTGGGGGAGTCAAATTGCTCAGCACCTGCTTGTTTGATGCCTCGAGCATCGTTTTTGTATGATAGTTGTTTTCTTTGGTTGGATTATGGTGGGAAATTTGATGTTTAATGGAGGTTGTTACGGGGAATGGTGAAGTGGACAGAGTACCTAAGTACGTAGATGAAAATTTTAGAATATAGGACCTGCCCTTGAGTGTCTGTCAAATAAATCTAGGGTGATGAATCGATGATGTACAGCATCAATAGCTTTGGAGCGCTACCTCCTCTTTCTATCCCTAGGAAAACCACGCCCAAATTTTCCTCATCGCCAAATATTTCCCAAAGATAACCACCGTAAGAAGCTAGACCAGCCAATCGAGGTGAGCAAAGACGTAGGTGAAGTTGTAAAGAAACTTTAAGACAAACCTGATCACTGCGCAGCCTCTAATTCCCAACACCGCGGAATTTCGTAGAAGGGTGGATTGAGGGCTTTTGTCAGGGGAGTTCATTGGTCAATAGACTTACCGGATTCTGCTATCACCACTGCATTTCCATCTTCTTTGGGGGAGATGTTTCGGCCTCCTATTTTCCACCTAAGGTCTACCATTCCCATCAACCTCATTTGCAACTCCCATCGTCTCAACTTGCCATCCGATTTCTCGACTCTTACCGACAATATCATTTTTGAAACCTGCGAAACTTCAAAGTTCCCCTTCTTTTCTAGGTTGAAACTCATCTTACTACCTCGCTTGAAGTCGAACCTATGCCCCCAATACCTCATCTCTCCTCCGATAATTTGGCCAAATTGCGCTTGTCAACTCAATCGTCGCTGCCTAGTACCCCTCGCGTGCTCACTTTCAATACGTCTTTCTTTTTCCCACTCCCCTGAGCTTTCATCTACTCTAAACGCAAAGTCACGAATTTCAAACCCCAAACCCCATATCTAAACGCCAAAGACACTATTTCAGGTCTTCATTGCCATTCCTCAAGCGCGCTCAAATCCCCAAATACAGCCAACCACATCTGCCAAAGCTCCAAATTGAAACACCGCCTCTCCGTCTCATACTTCAGCTCCCCGATATACTCCCCTTCCCGATAGACTTCCTCCACAAACACTTCACTTCAACACACAATCTCTTCAGCTCGATAATATGCTAGAATCCATTGATGTTGTTACTATTTATCGCAGAGTTATCTCCTAAATAGATGCCAATGATAACATTCATAGAGCGTCGTCGTAGTATTTATAGTGTCCCGTCGATGGCTTAGACCCCTGCGCCCCCTGGCGTCCCTCGCTAAAGACCCGCGAGCCATACCCCGCCATCCGGGTTCGAGCCGGGCAGTTCCCCACGATCCTCTCTTCCACCACCACAAAAACACTTGTTCAACATCAAAAAAGTATATGAAACATATAGATTTATTCTAGGAATGCTTGTATCCTTCATAAGCCCAAAAATTTGTGCAGCGCGATACGTTCGAGGAAATGTGAAGCGAAAGCCAAGAAGCCATCATCGTGATATCAGATGACCAAGCGAGAAGCCCTAACCCATCAAAACCCATCACAGGCCTCAGGCCACTATCTCCCCTTACCTTTGGGGTCCTAAGAACCTTAAATGCAGAGTCGCATATACAGATTAGACGACTGATGGGAAAAGAGAGGTAACGTTGCCAACAAAAGTAGGCACAGTAGCACCAAGAACTCGCTAGCTTGTCATCAAACGAAAAATTTGGAGAAATGGGGTGTTCAGAAATCATTCATTCAAACTCCATCGTCCAGTCGTAAGCTAAGCGAGATAGGGGGACTGTTACACCAAACTATACAAGGGTCTGTGGTTCCCCAATTCCTCGCTGCCAAAAAAAAGAATAACACCAAAAAGCAATAGATATGAAGAACGCCACATTTAATCCTCCTTTTCGATACCCCAACACCACCAAGCTGCAGAACCAGCCGGCAAAACTCCAAGCATGAAAAGCCATCCCATGGCATCTGTCCCCGTAACGCCGACCCTCCCAAGGGTCCAGAAAAGCATGCTGCTCCCGACAGCGGCGACAATCTGCGGGGCCGAGATAGCGAGGTTGTGGAGGCCGAGGATGAGGGCTGTTTGGCTGTCGTCGGGATCGCATGTCGTAGCGGCTGATTTTTCGACATCAAAGTCGTCAGATGAGGCGAGGGAATGATACTTTTGAGACTTTAGGCGGAGTTTGGCAAGTTCTTCGCCGATGAGGGCGAAGGGGGCCCATTGGGTTAGGGCCCATGAGATACCCAGTACTGCGATTAAACAGGTGGCGACGAGTCGTGAGCGAGTGAGCCCTAGAAAGAAGAAGGACGCTGCGGAGAGGAGATGGGCTGTAAGCCACGCACGTGGCAGTGTGAAAATAAAACCACGGCGGCTATTTCTCTTCGTGGAGAGAAGTGATGGTGTTGATGCTGAGGTCTCGAGGGTGATAAAACGTGGCAGGGCAAGGTTGGTGAGATATGCAGTTGTAGCAAAGAATAGCATCGAGATGGTGCCTAAGCGTGTGGCGTCGATATGTGTAGGCCGTGAGACGCTGCGGGACTCTTTGCGATCTAAAGTCCTGTTATCAAAAATACCAGTAAAAGACAAATTCGGAAATTCGAAGACGTACATAGATCTCCAATGTATCTGGTGAAATGTCAGTAAGAGGCCGTTTGATGCAGGTGGTGAGACTTACGTAGTGATATAGTACATGAAAGAAAACCAACCCAACCATGCAAAGAACTGAACAATGCATATTATTCGTATTCGCTTCGGCATCGTTTCGGCTGCCCTCAACACTTGCCTGAAAGGCCCCCAAACTCCCAACTCCCCACGTCGCTTTATACCCTCTTCTTGGCTTAACTGCTTCTCCTGAATCACTAGACATTGGAGTATGACCGTTGAGATAAGAGCAATGCAACAGACAACACAAAGCACTTTGAACTGCGTGTCGCCAAGCGAGGGGAGTAATGCTGGAAAATCAACAAATCCAGATGCATATCCAAGGATGCTGCCAATGCCAATGACACGACTGGCATAGGCGCTTGCTTGGAGTTGCTGATCAGCAGGACAATAATCAACAATGAGGGCCCGAATTCCACATTGAACTGGTTGCAATGAGATCTTTAAAGCCCATATGGTCATTGCTGCCATAAACTGTGTAAGAGTTACGGCGTTCCTTCCCTCAGGAGCCCAATTAAGAGTCCGAAAGATGAATTGAACTGTTGTACTGGTCCATGGAAGCGCTAGCATGAAGATACTCGTAGCTACTGTGCCGAAAATGATAAATGTTCTCCGTCGACCCCACGGATATGTGCAAGAGTCGCTAAGAACTCCAATATAAGGCTGAATGAACATCCCCGATATGGGACCAGACAGCCAAACAAGAGATATTAAGGCGGGTGTCATCCCTAAGGATGCAAGATATGGCTGTAAAGGGTCAGAAAACGAACGCTCGGTAGTAGTGTGACTTGTCTTACCGAGCCTTGTGACATAATCGAAGTCCAAATTGTTTGCAGCCCTCCCATGCTAACCGTAAGACAGAAGAGCTGCCATAAATTTAGGCGAGGGGAAAATTCATCCTGTTGGTCTTCCAATTGACCAGAATATTTTCCTTTCCCTGGAGTCATGGTGCCAAAGTTTGGCCAATTGGGAGTTTCTTGTCCTCCTTCGTGGTGCCTCAGCAATGGCTTTTCGAAATCGTCTGATTCCGTACTATGATATTTGGCCGTAATCATGATTTCATGTATCAATTCCTAACGCCAGAGAATGGTGAAAACAAAATCCAGGTTCATCAAGAAAGTGGGATAAAAGTGCAAAAACGCCGTCGACGGTCCAGCCAGGAATCGCTCGGCACGGATGCAGAGATCAAGGTCGTTCAATCATGAAGCTTTCGTCACCGGGCTTTTTGTACAACCTTCACGTACGCCAAACACAAGAAATAGGCCGTCCTGGAACAAAAGATGAAGCTTCTGTCGCACAGAAAGGAAAAGGAAATGGTCAACATGGCATTAACTACTTGTTGATATGCGGAGCTCTCTCGCAGACTCGCGCGCCATAGGTGCATGTCGGCACTCGGATAAATTCTTTCGTCCCTGGATTTCCCGTTTTGCCATTCCCAATGTGTCCAAATACCCGGCGATAGGCCCGCCTTGGAGCAAGTGAGGAGCAGATACAGTGGGAATGGTATGCATGGAGCTTAGATTGAGCTGAGCAATTGGGGCAAGTGAGGGTCGGCGAGGGTCAACTTGCGAGGTACAAAGGGTTACCACATCGGATTGGACGATCCACCCCCAGAAGATCTTATAACTGGGTTTATTTTGCTGTAAAAACAGGGGGGAAAGACTCTTAACGGCGTAAAATCCACTGTGTTTCGTCCAATCCGATGTGGTAGCCTCGCTACAGTCCGGCGATTCTGCGTGCGTCTACTGATCTTAGCGCTGTCCGTCAAGACTTCAAGGGCCGGTCAAGTCCCTCTTTTCAGAGGTGGTTGGAGCTGCCTGAAGAGGGGAACGAGAAAAAGCGAGGCGCAGCAGCTCACGATCCCCAATGAAAGGCGAGAAGCGATCTTCAAGGGCGTGTGTAGGGGCGCTTATGGGCCTGAGAGTGACCGCATGGAGCGTGCTCGTGGGAAGCACTGGCGAGACTGGGAAGCACTCAGCGCCTAGCCCCGCACGCCTGGTGTTGTTCGGATCATCTGATGGCGTGGGCGAGGTGGGTAATGTGATGGACTTGGATTCTCGATGGACGGCGGCGACCAGGTCCATCCAATATCGCCCCTTCAAGACCTCAATCCCTTCCATAGCATCCGAGTTGTGGCGAGCTTCAATAGTCTCGTTCTGTAAGTGAGTCTTCGGTCGTCTGTCTGCGTTTGCGTGTTGTTGTTGGTCGGCTAACCCTCCTTCGGCCATTTGCGAAGGGTCGAGGGTGAGGAGGGGTCTCCTGTTTTTCCTGCTGCAGGAGGAAGAGTAAACGGTCGAGTTCGGATTCGCCAAAGATATGCAGGTCGTGCTGCACTTGCTGCACTGATGTTATGCGTACGACGAAATAAGGTAATGTCGCAGCGCTGGTGTCGGCTCTCGTAGCCACAATGGATGGCAGGCCGGTCGCTGCAGAAGTGCACAGAAGTGGGCGACGAGCCGGTTGGTCGACGGCCGATGGAGATTATCTTGGGCCTCCAAAGTTGGCGTGCTTGGGGTTCCCAGGGGCCCAGGGGGTGGTCTCCTTAGGTAAGGCCCTCCTTCCTTATCTAGCCCCTCAGTGTCGCAGAGCGTCCCCCTCAGGTGTGGACCAATTCCCTCTTTCAAACCGACCCAATTTGATAGGACGCAGAGGACGCAGGAAATGCAGCTCCAGGCTAAAAATACTCGGCCTGTCGACCAATGCAGCAACAATTCGCAATCAGATCAACATCGCAACCAGACCGAACCAGACCGGCCATCCTCTTTCGAGAGGGATGAAAACCTAGCAAGAGGATCAGCACGTGACGACGCAAAGCCGAATTACCTACCTACCTGGGCAACTCTACCCCGCGGTCCGGCACGCTTCTCCGACTTGATGGCGGGACGTTGTGAGAGGCCTCAGAGGAGAGACAGGCCGTTTGGATGGCTTCTTTTCGCCTCTGCAAGTAATTGTCTTTCCTGACAACCCCCACCATCTAGCGAGCGGGAGGACGATGGGGGGTTTAGCCGGCAGTTTCTCCTTTCGCTACTCAGCGGGCCAACCCGTCTCTTACGCTTCGGCTTGACGCCAGCTGCTCTTCCAATTGTACTGTACCTGACTCCTGCGACTCTGACACAAATCGACCTTCCATGCAAAAGAAAATGTTCAAGTCGACCACGCGTCCCAGCTGGGTAGGGATGCGGCCTGGCAAGATAAGGTAGCTGTTGAGATCTTTGAGCTGCATTGATGGAGCAGTAATCCACGGAAGTTACCCACCTTCTGATCGTGGCGACCTGATCCATATCTGTGTGAAGCGAGTCATCACCCATTTCGTCAATTGAACCAATTTTTCTGTTTCATTGATTTCCTACTTTCTTGCTTTCTTGCTTTCTTGCTTTCACCTCCTCGTCGGCCAACCCGTTCAATTTCCGATGTTATATTCGATTTGAAGTTCGGCGACGATCTTGAATTCCTATATCATATAAAGTCAATCCTTGAGGAACAGACCTGGGGTTCGCCTATGAATAGGGCTGAATCTCAAACGTCACGTACCGGGGCAAAAATAAAGAAGGGAAAAAATCCTTGGCTTGCTATCCTTACACAACAGCAAGAACGTTTCTCCACCGTTGGCGATGGCCGATATTGTTGACCAGCGTCAGCCGTGGTAAGATCTGCTGCGAAATACTCAAAACCTCGTGGTTGCAGGGATATGGCTGCAGTGCCGTATTCAATAAGTTCGAAAAAACCACATGGCACCAAGAACATCAAGCTCAGAATCCTACTTGGGGTACTGTAAACAAAGTGGTTTATTTATAAGACGGTAGAGCCATTTCAGGAACAAGCTTACGATGGTAGCCTAGCACATGCCCGAAAACGTGGAGAACTTGCAAAATCTGTAGATCGATGCAGATGTCAGGGGAAGAAATCAAGCCCATTCGTGGCTATGGCTCTGGAGTTAGCTCAGGTGCAACCACAGCTCTCAAAGGAACCGTCTGTATAGACCCCAAATTAGACGCCACATACTTTGAACGTTTTTTCAGCCTCCCAGCCCTCATGCAGAACTCTCCGTTGCAACGCATAAGCGATTCGAAGAGAATGTTCTACAGGATTGCCGGTTTACCATCTGGTCCGTGTTTAAAGAAATTATGATGATGATAATTATGAACAACAAGCGAGAAATGGGAATAGGGCGGTCTGGGTAGTTGTTCTGCTATTACAGAGTTAAAAATAGTATTAGAGATTGTGTTCGATTACACCTGCGATCATCATGCAAGTCTTCGGGTGCTACTGCATTAGCCACGAGGTCGTAAGACAGACTGGCAGTACTGCACCACAGCGGACAAGCTATGGCTGGGTGGTGTAGTGCAGAGTACAGCAAGGCTTGGGAGCCAGAGGCGCCTTTAATGTGGGTAAGCACTGTATTCCCTCCACAGAAATTGCTAATAACTCAAAGTTCCACTTAAGAAGCCACTGAAGACGTCTAATAAAGTAGTGAGACTCATCAAAGAAAAAATGGATACCGAATCTCAAGCTTGCGACCAGTGTTACCGAACTAAACAGATCTGCTCAAGGAGTTTGCCCCGATGTCAACGCTGTTTAGACTCCTCCAATCCCTGCACTTACAGTTTTGGCAAGTTTATGGGGAAGCCCAAAAGAAGTAACAAACTTCGCCGGCAGCACCAGAATGGAGAAAGAGAACATGGAGAAATGGCAAGTGGAGGGAACTTTTTTGGTTTGTTGAAGCTCAAGAATGGTATGATTCCACGAACTGTCTCGGGAACGCGATGCTGAACTTGGTAGAAATTCCCGAACCCGCTATGGCATCACCAAATCCAGGTAAGGACTGTTTTGAGCAGAATTTGAAGCAATAAAAATTGACGAAATATAGACGTTGCATCACCGTCTCCTAGCCTCTGGGCTCCATCATCGTGGGAACTGGCTTCTGAAGCGCTTTCTTCAGAGAACTCCCCTATTTCGAACCCGACGTCCCCCAGTCGGACTCGAACTCAAAGTACGGCAAGTAGCAACAGACTCATGACAACGCCTGCTTGCGACCAGTGCTATCGATTTAAAGTGAAATGTAGCCGAGACCCAGATTGTTGTCGTCGCTGCGCGAACAACAGAAGTGTTTGCACATACAGTGCTGCGGCGGGAAGGCCGGAGAAGAATGCGAAGATGGTCGATGAGCCGAAGAAAAAAAAGCAACGTCCATCTCTCCATGATGATGGTGGGACTCCTCTCAAAGACTTTGGCAGTTCGAGCGTTGGTTCGAACAGCCATTCTTTGGCGGATTCTCCTGCCTCCCACCATAGCGAGATATTTCCCGACGGGATGAACAGCGCCTACAGTAAGAAATAAATCTCCAAAACCCAAGCAGCAATAAATGAAGATGGCCTAACAGTTGCAACAGGTTTTGACGTGCCAACTCTCGGATCGTCTTATGGATTCACCACTCCTGACCTCACTGGAGTTGAGCCTCTGGCCGCCTGGGCCAGCGATACATCAACCGTATACGACTTGGATGGCGCGGGAGTAGCAGTGAGCCCTGAACAATACCCACTGCACTGGCAGTTTCCCGAAAGCAATATGCATACGTTTCCTCCCAGCACAACCTGCGCTCCGCAGCAATTCGAAGCCCCAAAATACCAGACGGTCGATAGCCCAACTTTGGGCAGATTTCCAAGTCCCATTTCACCAGCCTTCCCACGCGAGAACACACAACCCACCTGTGATTGCTTCTCCGTCGCCCTCTCAATCCTCAATACCCTCCACCCATGCGTCGAAGCGCCAAACCACATGGACTACCCCCCTCAAGCCACCGACATGACCTGCAACCCGCAAACCCGCATCCTCAACACAGCGACCAACGCGCTCGAAGTCTGCGATCGTAGCACGCACTGCAACGCGCAACACAACTCCACCGTCTCCATGCTTTACGGCGTCATCCTCCAGCAGGTCTCTACCTGCTACGACATCCTCGCGTCTGGGCACCCGCCGCCAGACCTCTCCCCCTCCCATTTCCAAATGGCGGACGATGTACGGCGAAAAGCGTGGTTGAATATGCTAGGCAACGAGAGAGCGAGAGCGCAGAATGTGTGTCATGAGCTGGAAGGGAGGCTGCGCGGTGGGTTTGACGACGTAGGAGACCAAGGAGAGGCGATGGGACGGAATAATGTTGTGGGGTTGTTGGCGAGCTTGAGGATGAAGTTGGATGGAGGGCGCTAGGACATTTTCGATCGAAAAGGCATTTCTGGGGGTGTTGGATGATAGAACATAGTTGTTGGGTTGCTTGATGGTTTATGAGCGTCTGAGCGTGTTAGCGTGGGTTTTCTTCTTCTCTTCTATTTCCCTGTATTAGTATTGTATTTTGAGCATGAACATTTTTGAGGGATGGGCAGGGTACTTTTTTTGTCTGCTATTTTCTTTGGAAATTTGACGATTTATGAATTTCCTATTCCGTTTCGTTATTAGAAAAGATATATATCTCTGTACTACTACTACTACTACTAAATGGTTTAACGAATCTTCTATAAGATAGTAAAATACATATTCCATCTACCGCATGAGTATTATTGGCATAAGCCCATCTCTGCTTTGTCTCGTTTAAAAACTCCTTGTGCCAGGCTAATTGAAGAGCAGAATAAGTGTTTTAGCCTCAAAAGGGCCTTTCATACGCTCTAATCCAGTTAAGGCGAGAGCATAGTAAATCGTTTCTAAGCGAAAATTTTCGCTGGGTCTCACAGGGTAACCGCGGGGGAATAAGCGTGACCGGGGTAATCGCGCTGCTAGAGGCAACCCTTACCTAGGACATGTTATTGACGGTGTGTACATAACTGCCTAGCTCGAAGCCCTTAAACTTTCGTTTAAAATACTAGTACATTTGTAATTTCCCCTTATGTGTCGCGACGTCCTAGTAGTGGAAGCTCCGAAGCAGGAACAAAGAGAAAATTCTTATTTGCTTTAGCGCAAAAGCAGAACTTTTACTCCGGATAGGGAAGATCGAATAAAGAAAACGACTCTCGACAATTTCCAAGGATTGAAGTTATGAGCGAAAGCAAAATTTCGATTGGAGCCTCGAGTGGTAAATCCTTTCAACTTCTCACGGAAATATAGACAACTAGGGTTTGGTTTTTTCGAAGTCAGAAACACATATTTACTTAGTAGTCCACAAAAACTTTCGAAATGGCTAGGCCGCGCCCTGGTCTTCTACAGGAAAGAGGATATGGCCCCGAGTTTATGGGCACACCTCGGTTTGGCCGAGAAGATTTTGAGCTTGCTGAGTTCCCCCGGATGGATTTTGATAAACCAACAGCCCTCGGACCCGGATTCAAAGGGAAAAAGATGTTGGGCCAGGGTGCCAATGGAATAGCTACCCTATGGGAATATGAAGGCGATGAGGCAATAGCGCCACCAGTCCGAGAAGTTGTCATTAAGGCTTTCAAAAGCGAACTCTGGGATCCGAATGAATGCAAAATCATGGATATTCTCATGAAGGGAAAACCTAAGCATATCGTACGACAGTATCGGAGCTCTCATAGTGAATTAGGGGATGATGGGTTTGTTCTCAACAAACTGTTTTTGGAACTTTGTCCTGGTGGAACTATATCAAATCTCTTAAAGTTCGGGCTAGGGTGGGAAGATATCCCAAAGGATTCACCACACTGGATGCCAGAAGTAGATCTTTGGGCGATCTTTCTTTGCCTCGCCAAAGTGGTTTCGTCTCTAGCAAGGGGAACAGAAGAACTAGAGTCCCCGAATGCTCACCACTGCCCCGAGGACTCCGAAATAATACATTATGAGTAAGGAAACCCACTTTTACTCTCTGCATTATAAGGCACTGACTTTTAAACCCAGTGTCAACGTTAACAATGGTTGGCTATCTTGGTTCGAGCTCAAGAAGAGAGGCTAATTTGTTTGTGACAGTCCTAATGGGCTTTCGGGACAAGGATCATGGGCGGATCCCAATTGCAAAGGCAGGACTTCAAACGCTTAATTCTTCGAATTTTAGGGCGCGAAAAACCAACCTGTTATAGTTGGCAGATTTTGGACTCTCCGTGATAGAGCCTAAGAATTTAACAGAAGAAGAGTTCAAGACGCGTCGAATGCCACAAAACCTTGATAATATAGGGGGAGATATCACTTTCAGAGCACCCGTAAGCCTTATTCACTTCTAGCTATCTCCATTAATTAACAATATAATAACCAATGAACATAGGAATTCCAAAATCCGGCTTACTGTCGAGGAAGCGCTTATTCGAATGTCTATCAGATGGGACTCATGATGTTCTTCCTGTTACGGCGAAAGTGGCAGGCTGATACCACATTCGAAAATATTTCCCGGGGGAAATACGCGGGCAAGTTCTCAAAAGGGCACCAGCTAATAAGCGCATATCATGGACCCATAAATCGCCAATTTCGGTGGACGGATGGGGATGGCAACTTCCACCCCAACGATACAAGCGGCTTGGGCAAACTTGGGCTTATGGACGGGGACAGCTGGGGTGATACCCATGATCGGACGAAGGGCGGCTTATACTCTTCCACACTATGTGATTTGATTGTGGAGTGTCTGATGCTCGAGCAAGAAGATAGACCTACACCTGCGAATCTTCAGCGAAGATGCCAGGACGCTCTTAAGGTCGCTCTGGAGGCGGCAGGTGACAACCTAAGAGAGCCTGTGGTAAACTTTGACCATATTGCAATGGTTGATTCTGAATGGATAGATGAGCCACTCTCCACTCGGAAGAAATGAGACTGCAATCGAATCTTGTCATGAGAAGGGGCTGGGAGATGATTCAATGAAAGAATTATACAATCGAGGCATTCTTGCGAGAAGATATTGTGTACAATTTTATATTCGAAGGAGAGCTACTTCTGAGTTTCGGTGTACCGTAGCTAGCTGCTAGCTTTTTCCATTACAGAACAAAACTTAATATCACTCTGATCTTAGGGCTTCAAGACCTTCTCTGAAACTTCCCTTGAAGAACTTGAATCATCCATCTATTGGTGCGATAATTTTCTAATAACACTATTGTCTAACGAGCGATTATTGTACAGTAGTACAGCCCAAAGGACAGGGATAAAATCACAAAAAGCGACAAAGCCAAGAAGAAGCTGTATGAAGGATGTTCCACCAATAATTAATAACTTCATATACCACATCAGATAGTCTATAAACACTCATTGCGGGAGAAAAATGCTCCAGATTTCCACCAAATTCGGAAGAACCTCCCATCTCGCCGGACCCATAAATTACAACCACCAAAAAGCCCATTTCCTGAATTCCCAAATCTATTCATACCACCTCGACATTGAAACCCTTTTGCACCTTGATCCCTTTACCGCCATAAGCTGGACGGCCTTCTATCCAACCCTCTGCATCTGTCAAATGCACCCTATCTACGCTACTATTGAATTTGGTATAGTTATCATTGGACTTGGGGATTCTGCCGATACCGCTAGCGTTCGATGTGCCTTTGTTCGTTTTTAAATTCATTCCGAACCAAGAAAATAATTTTTGCACGAGGGGCCGGAGAGTTGGGAGACAGGGTGAGATGATTGCTGTTCCTAGATGGGCGGTGATCCATATTCCATCTTGGATTAGGTTGACTATGGGTAGGATGCGAGTTAGTGAAATATTCAATTGAGATAAGTCAAATGGATTTGCGTTTTGGAAAAGCGAGGGATGGAGTTTGAGAGACATACCCATGCTGCTCCCTGGCACATAGCCAAGTATCAATCGAATAATGGAAGTGATAATACAGCTATGTTGCTTTAGTGCAGCCCAATACCAGATAAGTGTAACTTACATTCCTCCCGTCAAGAAGGCAAGGAACAGCAATAATTTCTTTTGTCTCGACAACTGTAGTTTCATGATCTCTCGTACTGGCATAATAATAATGACAATATCTGTAACAAGTTCAAGAAGCCCATTCGCCAGAAAGAAGCTGCTGAAATATATAGATTTTCCCTTGATGGAAAAATCCCACGTGGCTTGAACCGGGTTCGTTGACCAAATTGCCACGAGCGTACCAGCGATCGACCAGATTACAACGAAAATGATGACACCCAGGGAAATTCGGCGAAATGAGGGAGTTGTGAAGACTCGGCGGTATAAGAAAACCATGGAGCAGGTTGCTAGGCAGGTGGTTGGACAGTAAAGTATGCCAGAGATATCGAAATACTGATTTGAAAACAGTCAGTATACGACTTGAAAAGAAGTGTGCAGTGAACAAACCATCAACCCATTTTGAAATTGCGGGTCCAATATAGTCTGAGCTTGTCTCCCCTTAAGTATAACTTCCAAGCTAGTCAGTATTTACGACAAATTATTTCCATACACTGAGCTGCTTACAAACGATAGAGAATGCACAAATAGGATAGAAAAGAATCAAGGAGGCTATGATCAACCAATCCTCAATGCCGGTTTTGAATTTCATGATCGGCCGAACTATAAGTCTCAAGCCAACAAAAAATGTGGTCAAGACTATCATGGTAATGCTAACGGCAATAGCGGCTGTTCCTTCGCGGCCATGGATAGAGACGAGAGCATCTTCCATAAGTTGGATAGTCGACGGTGCCCTCGCCATAATCCGAGGAGAAACAGAGTCCAGTGCCATTATTAGAAGAGGGGATATTAGGCGAAGGGGTAGACGAGGTGAAGGGTGGGTTGTGAGTTACGCCAATGGTATGAAGTTCCAGACTATCAAATTACAAATGCAGCGCGTGAGAAAGCTAGACCATGAGCCAAGGAAATTTTGAATCTGGGGAAGTGAGACAGCTTTAAGAGCCCGCTAGAATTTCCCACCCGTGCAAGGGGGATTCAGTAGAGCTTCTATCCCCTGACAGTTGCCCAAGCCCCAAAATCCTGTGGATCGTGCACGGTCAATGAGGCGCTCTTTACTTGCTCACCCGCCGATCTGGAGGCGGGGAGGAGCACATACTTCTGATTTTAACGCGTGGGATGTTCCTTGCATTGTATCCAAGCTTTTCTGCAGGATGTTGCGTCACAATCACGTATTGAGAAAGCGTTCCAGGCTGCCGATTTTGTTAGTTCCAAGCTCATAAAAGGTTTCTCGTTCATGATATAAGTTAAAATGTTACTCAGTGGTTGAAAGTAAGAGCACTCACCCAAAGGACAGCCTAAAACATAACAACCCAGACGGGTCAAACAACCACAACCTCACGCCATTATAAGAATCTTCTACCCACGAAGTCGCGAGTTGAAGTCGCATTTGATCTAGTTCCAGTCTAGTGCTTTCTTCGTGGGTCCAAATACAGTCATCTAGTTCCCACGTTCCACAAAATCCTGCAGGAACACTTACCGATTTGCAGTTTGAAATCCAAGATATATGTATTAGGCCTAGCTATTTTGAAGGATCTACCAGTATGTGCGGCTGCCAACCTCTTTTTGATTTAGTCTTTTCCATTTGGGGTGCGGTATCCGAACAGTACATCAGTGAGGCTCATCCCCACATCCTTGGCCTTACCCCTCGCTTAGCCCTGCACAAAGCTTATGAGGACGGAGATAATACGGTACAATAATTTTGAACGAGAAGCGAGGTAATCACCATTGAAATAATTGCACAAATTCGGAATGATTTGTAAAAGCAGGCCTGAAAGTTGCGGCAGGGACAGATCTCTTCCCACATTCATCGGAGCAAATTCAGAAGATAGTCTACCGGTAGCGTGGGAAAACGATGTATCATGCCTAGGAAGAACAAGTAGCGTGATCGCAGCTGTGGATCGATCAGTTGAGATCCTCCGATTAGGATCTGGTTATATCTACCCGCATATTGATTGAGGTGCGTAATAAAATCCCTAGATTGCGGATCTACGCAATGTCTGGTTGGTGCTTTGCAGATTTACAGGGGTTTTAGCTCTTCATGCACTGTCATAATTCAGGATGGAAACCGCACCATCCCATTAATCACAATCAACCGTTCCATATCGAACCAATCACACAGAGAGAAGCGTAATTGAAAAGTGGGAAGAGTTCCAAGCTTTTCCCGTGCCATTTGGGCCGTAGATGCAGTTCCTGGATTTCGATCAACCAGACAAAGGGGGTGGTAAGCGAGTCCCCTGAATAGCCGAGCTTCGCTACTTCTGCGATGAACGCGATGATGTGAATGGACGAACGCTTAATTTACAAGGCTACATTCGGTTAAAACCCCGGTCAGAATGCCCTTACGAGGCGCTAGCATAAAGGCTAGCACAGCGCCTACAAAGTAAACCCATCACCAAGCTTACTCACGTGACATTTTTACAGGTACTGCGCCCAAAGTTTCATCAGTCTATCTGGTGCAAGCAATAAATTAAGCGCCCAATTCATTCTATTGGAAAGTACGATGAAAATTGATAAAGATATCAGTATAGTAGATCGGATATTCTGAATTGGGACGACTGCAGTAGCGATTCCAGACTGATGCAATCCTTCATCTCCACGTTGCGGCCGGGTTGCTTTTCAGGAAAGTCGCCGCATACGCACATCATTATCTTGCTCTGATGCGAGGTCATAAGAATATGTTTCCCTATGCAAGGAACCAAATGCGACAAGAATGCGATCGCACAAATATAAAATTCGCGAAGCGCACAGTTGCATGATCCCGACACAGACAACAACTCATTCACCTCCCCACAGAAATGACGTGTGCAAAAATAAAGAAGCCAATTGTAGCGCCAAAGCTGTGGGGGACAACCACAAACAGCGCTTTCCCACCACAAAAAATAGCAAAAAATATATTCTTTTCCGCACCGGCTGTAATGATTGTTAGTATTGGATCACTGGATAGAGAGGGGAGAATGCCTACGGAGTCGAACCCCGCGCCGTCGCGCTCCATGCTTCCGCATTGAAAGGCGACAATGTTAGCCGATACACCAGTGCGGATGCATCTCATCAATTGTCTTGATTGGTTGAAAGATTGTTTGAGAATCGAGTTTATACAGTACAGGGACGGAGCTCGGGCACCAGAGATCGGGCAGCCCACTTTTGGGTAGCGAGAATGTGCCGAGCCACTCACGTCGCCGCCTCGGCCCAAATTTTTCTTGCTCTGACGCGAACATTACTTTTCTCTATCTTTTTGAATACCGGATCAAGAAATACAGAAGTGCGCAACTTTGTGAGAGTTCTCGCATGGATATTTACACGACATACGACTCATACAACCATAGCCTTGTAAATCTACTGGTGCAGCCAACGGCGTACTTGCCGAGCAATCGGCGCTGCCAAACAGCCCCGCGAAACCACCTCACAATGTCACTCCCGCGATGTCTCCCGATTTGAACCTCATTGTGCCGGGTAATCAGAGAGAATGAAGATCAGAATGGGAGAGGTGCGTTTGTGGCCTGTTGGCTCTCCCGAGTCCCGATTTGAAGCTCATTGTGTCGGATTATCTGAGTGAATTAAGGTCAAAGACAATTGGTCTTGCGCGCAATTGTGCGCCAACTTGTGCGATGAATAGCAAGCTGAGATAATGCTCACAATTTCCAACCTTGGCCTTTGCATTAGTTGGACTCGTTGGTTCTTTCCTCGTTCTTTGCGTGTTCGAATCTGAGAAGGGAGGAGCCACCCTCGACTTGCCGACTCGGATTTCGGGTGAGCTCGTTTCGTCATCTTCCTTTTTGAAGTTCTCAGCAATTCAAGACGATGCGGTACGCATTTTTTAACCATTTCTCGCCCTTTTTACTTCAGAATGTGCATATTTTTCGTCATTCAAGAGACGTTTGACCGAAATCTCATCATCATAAGGGTAAAGCAGAGCGGCTTGCCTCCCAAATGAGTACAAAGCCCAACTAGCCTCCTGCCGGGAAGCCTGTCAACCTTCTCTCTGTTATTCAGTAGATATTGGAGGAGATTCCCTCTTATCGAATGCCCCTTAGACGAGACCCCTGTACCCCTTTTTGAAGCGTCGTAAGTAAACTTTTCCACTTGCATGCAGGGATGAAGCTAATTGGTAAATTTGCGCAAACGACATGAGAATTACCATATATATTTCCCGCGCGTCAAGGATTTCAGCCGTATCCAGCGAAAGTGCTGGGGGGCAGCAACAGAGTTCCCGGATGGGGTCAAGAAGGAAGGCACGATGATGGAAGGCATACCAAGGTCTTCACGTTTCTGCGCGAGTTTGAGACATCAATCATCAACAAATCTACGCTCACTATTTCCATATCGATAAACTTCGAGATATATTCATAAGCATCCATGGAGTGCCATCACAGAAAACAGCTCTCTTGGCCGATGAAGCCCAAGTCATCACCGAGCATTCAAGTCCGCTCACCGTCTTTCGGAATTTCACAGGTAATACCTCTTCGACTACCATGATCTATGATCAGAGAACCAAACTGACCTTCCCAGCTTACCATGATAAGTCATCACGTCGCAGCCTACTCTGCCCTCCAACAGCTCATCCAAGCAGAACCCACAACCAACCTCGCCTACCTCCGCGAGCTCCCCGACCCAAATCAAGAACTCATCGTTCAAAACCTCCATACCTCATTCATCTACTTCCCCCAACTCCCGCCAGAACTCCGCGCTATGGTATGGAAATCCACATTACAACGTCCCTCTCGTCCCTTCATGCTCCTTTGCGAAATGCCAGACGCTCGATTCCGCAAATTCTACGCACCCCCTCCAGCACATGCCGTTAATCTCGAGAGCCGGCAAGAATTCCTAAGGGACTATAAATTTTTCCCGCAGGTGTACAATGATACGAGAAGGGGGAGTGAATATGGATCGGGATGCGCGCTAGTGACCAAGTACATGTACTTTCGGCCGAAGTACGATGTTCTGCATATCCCAATGGAGCCGATTGTACTAGAACTCTTCCGCGAGAAGGCACCGCAGTCTCCATATGTTGCGAGTGTGGAGTGGCCTACGGTTTTCAGGGGGGTGGAGATGTTGGAAATTGATGGGCAGTTATTGAAGGAGTCGAAGAAGGAGATAGGTTTGTCTAGCCTCCATTGCTTTTGTCCTGTGTGAACGTTGATATATGCATTGCTAACCCCAATTTCTCGCTAGTGCAAGCTCTGAAAGTAGGCATACTCCAGCTCTTCGATAACCTCAAAGAAATCGTTGTCGCACAACAGGAATGCAATTGTTCCAATCCTACGCTTGATATACGGAGACTTGATGAAGGATACGGTACGTTTGTAGCGGCTTTGAATATATATTTCCAGGAAAGAAAACAGCGCTGTGGGTGGAGAGGGTTTCGAGTTCCGGAGGTGACTATGTTTCCGCGGCATAAGTAGGACCTTGGGTTTAGAGTGATGATGGATAGGAATAGTATGGCTCTTGTGGAGCATACTAGCGAATGAAATTTGAACTCAAACTTTGGAAATTTTTGAGCGCTTTGGGGGTGCTCGTAAGTTTGGTGGAGACATGGTTGGATCAATGCGAGGTAGGGCAAGGTAGATGTTGATTCTCTTTTCTTGTATGATCCACCAGATCTGTCAACCCAATTTTACGACGGGATAAGTTGGCGAAAATAAGTTGACTTTGCAACAGCGACGGTGAATGACGGTTGTCCCGAGTACGAAATTTCTTCCACTGCTTCAAACGATAAGCCCGAATTCCGCTGCAGGGTTTCTAGCAGCTGTCGCGACAACGCGTCTTTTCACTCTTCTTCCAACACCACAAGACTTCCAAAACATCATCACACCACCATCAGTCTTTTTGTCGCACGCATCTTGCCGTGCGCGCACATCCAACAACGACAATTTGGTCATTTCAGCGTCCTCACACGCACACGTCTGCTTCCAGGGTGCGGTGGCCAGGTTGAACCATTGAATTGCGATTCCACGCGGCAGCGAGTTCGTTTGCTCCGCAATATTTTGCCATCACCAGCTAATTGTTAGCAGACAATTTACACAATTTTTGATCAAGCATTCATCTTGTGAAGATGATTTCAAAGCATGTATACGATCCCCATGGCGATGTCACTTTGATATTTCCGGGCCCTCATGAAAGGTACGGCTTTGCGGGAACTCTTCAGTTTCACCTTTGAAGCTTGTTCGTGCCCTTCAGGACTAATCATATTTCATAGACCGCATAGAGCGCTAGATGATGACCCGGATGAACCTGCAACTACATCTGAAGCCGGAACGGAGCCCGACATAAGGATGCTTGTATCCTCAAAGCATTTGACACTGGCATCTCCCGTTTTCAAAAGAATGCTCCAGCCCGGATTTATTGAAGGAGACACTTTGCGAGAGAAAGGCGCTCTAGATTTGATACTTCCAGAGGATGATCCAATTGCTTTCTCTGCTCTGATGAACATCGTACATGCCAGAAACGACTCGGTCCCTTTACGCATCACATTTATCAGAGATTTATACAAGATTGCTATGTTGGTTGATAAGTACGAATTGCTTAGGTCAACCAAGTTATTCGCGTATACCTGGATGCACCAAATCTCCAAACAACGTCCGGAATGGATCTGTGAGAATCTCTTCATGCGGATACATATCGCGTGGATTTTCAAGCACGAGGCAGAATTTACCGCATCTACGCTAGTTGCCATTCAAAATTCAGACGGAGAATTTTCGGAAGATTCCCGTGGATATGTGGCTTCTTTGATACCCGATACAGTGATTGGTAAGAAGGAGCGGCTCATTTCAGCTTTATTAGTGTCGAAACTAACTTTGCCCCAGATGCGATTAAAAGGGGAAGACTCGAGCTCATTGAGAAGGTCAAAACGCCCCTATATGCCTTCAGGGAAAAGCTCCAGAGCGGAACCCAAATTTGTCCAAATAAGCACATTCACTGCGATGATCAAATGCTAGGAAGTCTCCCGAGGAGCATACGGACGCTCGACATATACAAGTTAAAGACATACAAGCAACTTAGGACGGCCCTTCGGCAGATCTCCTATGAAACTTTCTGTAGCCGAATAGATACCTTTCCTGAACCTAAGGAGGACGAGCACTTCATCAAGAGGATTCTAACTTTGAGACTGGATTACACGGAAAGACACAGTCGGGGTTTAGGGATTAAGGACGTACTCTTAGCAGGGGTTTAAAGAAGTAAAGCGTTCTAGAATCTGGGCATTTCTAGGACGCATGTATAGGGATCTCCGAGCACAAATATTGATGTATGAATAGAGAGAAGATGCAAAGAATAACGAATGTAATGAAACCAAAGACATCGGGAATGATTCCGACTGAATCCGATAGTGCTTTTTGCTCTCGAGCCTGTGAAGAATATTAGGGAATTTTATGTTCTTTATGAACAGCCCGATAAGTTGATAAACAACCCTTTTGTAGAAATGAAATTTGAAACCTGGTACTGACGATGTCGAGACCTCATACGGTAGTTGCCCGAAAATTTGGATCTGGCTGACAGGGTAAGTTGATCGGAATAAGAGCCGCGGCGACTGACGGCAAACGACCGGAACTCATCACGGGATCTCGCGACACAACGCGCCTGCCTTTTCTTCCCCTCGCCGCGACCTCGGGACGACTTCCAACATCGCCACATCGACCTCCAGCGACAACACCTTGATGCCGTTCGCACACTCAACAAGCCACGGCAACATAATACTTTTGCACTGTCATAAGCTTTCTGCGTGTCTACGACAACATTGCGACAGCTGGCTCTTATTGAGCTCCGTCTGCACGCGAAAGTGGGCGTGCTTCTTCTCTACGAGCGCGCGCCGCAATTTTGGAATTCGAGGACCGATACCGTATTCAACGTGGAGGCATGTCGTCGACACAGATATTTGATCCTCATGGGGATGTGACCCTCATATTTCCGAATCCTGATCTTGACGCCGGGTATGCCTTCGAAAAGTTCACCGGGCTCTCTCCGATGCTCTTCTCTGGCTCATTGACTAACTATACTTAGTAGACCGGAAGACAAACCCTCAGAACCCCAAACAAAGATGCTGGTATCCTCGAAGCACTTAGCATTAGCCTCTTCAGTCTTCGAAAAGATGTTCCAGGCTGGTTTTACAGAAGGAGAGACGCTGAGAAAGGAAGGGAGCCTGGACTTAACTCTCCCTGAAGACGATCCGATCGCCTTCTCGATATTAATGAGCATTGTCCACGCAAAGAACGAAAATGTACCATCCGAAATCCAGGATATCGTGCAGTTACATGAAATTGCGGTTTTAGTCGATAAATACGACTTTTATCAGTCAGTTAGTCATTTCGCGAGAACTTGGATTAAAACGATTGGGGCGAATATGATTGCCGCGATTCCTGATTTTGAGTGGATTTATATCACATGGATCTTTAAGGACAACGAAGAGTTTACCAAAGCTACCCTGATCGCTATCAAAACTTCCTCTGAGGAGGATTTGAAGAGGGACTGCAAAGAAATCCTCTTAATTCCGGATAAAATAATGAGTAAGCACCCATATTCTCTTCTCAAATTTACTATAGTGACGGTGTAACTGACTCAATAGATGCAATCAAACTGAAAAGGGCTTCTCTGATCAACCAAGCCTTGCAGTCCCTGGATGTTTACGTAGAGGCTCTGTATGGTCCCAAAGTATTGTGTAGTGGGGGTGGTGGTATTAATACCAGATGCGAGGCTATGATGTTGGGAAGCATCATGCGAGACAAACGTAATCTTATGCTTGACCAACAAAAAACTTACGAGACGATTGCAGCCACTCTTCGAAAAATTACGGTGCAGGCATATTGTGGCAACGAGCAATTTGACCATGGCATCAAGGATTTCGTAAATGGGAGGCTGTTGATACTTAGCAGGGAATGTGCAGGCTTGAAGCTTGAAGATTTGGGCGAGGATGCGGTTTAGTCGTCTGAAGAATAGGATTCCACGGAATTTTGGCATACCCAGAAACACCTACGAGAACATCCAGGCCTGCATCCGGAAAAGCACCAACCAATGAGTTTCTGTGTACGAGGGTTTTGAGAGAGCACCAATGTAACCACTTTGCTACCGCGCAGGAAAGGTAGATAGATGGCAAGACTTCTGATATTTACCATTGTAAGGGAAACCTATCCAGCTTCCTGCTGGCACTAAATCTATATTTGCTGATCAACTATAGCCATGTAAACCACCCTTCTCACAGAGATCAATTCTATTAATGAAAAGAACAATTGGACTGACTCGACTGAGCTCAGGTGCGTTTGGATCTTAGATTGCCTCTTCTGTGAATAGCAGGGGATTTCGAACCGGTGCCAGGTAGCATGGAGTGAGCTGTCAAAAGGGTTTGCGGCCTACCGGTATTATGGCCAACGAGTTATGGAAAAGGTGTGACCACACTGACCATCCGCAGTAAGTGAAAGCAAACCAAAACAAGTGCCAAGGGTGCGCCCATATTTGACAGCATCATCTGGCTGTTGGGGTTTCTTATATCTTGCCAAGTCCCTATTCTCACCCTGTTACGAGCACCCTGGCCCAAAATCGTCGTTCAAGATCCAACCCCAATACTACATGCAAGCCAAACCTTCACCGTGCGGCCTTCTACTTTTGCATTGCAGCGCTTTTAACGTTGCATGCTTCAAAGATGCAGTATCTCCTATTTCGGACCGACTTTCCATTATTTCTTTTCACAGATGGCTCATCCCTCGGTGCGGGGTATATGCTATCAAGGTGTTTGCTCAAGTAACTAGCGCCACCCCCAAGAAGCCGCTCTAGCCCGGCTTGCACGGCAGGGCTGGGCGGGATGGCCCCGAGTTGGTGTTGTGCGGAGGCAATGTGGAGGATTGTTCGCTCCCTCTTTCTCACCTCTTTCGCTTGTCATTCCAGCCTGTCATAACCTTTGAAGCTTTTCTCGATAGGCGGTACGGGGAATTTCGAATTATCTGATCAACAACTAAACACTGAATAATACTGCGGTGAGGCGGTCTTCGTACTTTTCCAGCGTTGATGTTCCCATCTTTTCTGTCTTGCGGCTTCCCCGCGGGCAATCCCCAGTGAGCGGTGATGGACACCAGGGGTGGATAGGGCGAAAAATTTGCGGCGTCGCGCGATCACCCAGCCTTCAAATTATTGACGACACAAACGATCAACAACCCACTCTTCAACAAACTCGGAACCTAGTCAATGTGGACGAAATGGCAGAGATGCCACGCGGATGTACGAGTATAAATCGGGAGATACTGGAGGACATTCGCCTCACGGTTGACTCGGATGGTCCATCGAATGTCCTTGGAACGAGCATAAACTTCTGGCTATGAGACGAGATGAAAATTAAATTGTGCTGCAACGGTCGGTTTATGTACTCGGCACTAAACTTTACCAGCATCCTCGTTTTCGGGAGGTCCCCCCTTAGGATGATGCGCCAAAACGTCATGAGCGGGGCCACATGAGCTTGATTCCAAGTGGACAGGCTTGACAAGGCGCCGACAAGTGAGATCGGTTACCAGCTGAGCGGCTTTTGGCGCCATTAGCTCTACTGGAGTGACAACTTAAGGCTTCTGCACGGCAGAAGGGATGCAAGATGCAGGTCAGGCGGGGAAAACGCCCTCGATTGTGTACAATGAGGCAATTATGAACTTTGATACCAGTGACAAAGGTACGTGCCCCTTTCCAGCTCTGGGAATAGATTCTCAAAATGCGATTGACAAGAAATCTGTCGGATCACCGCTATCGCTTGTGTCGCTGGAAGATGTCACGATGTACAAATAGTACTCGGCCGCTACCAAAACGGTTACTCGGTGGAGCCCAGCCGAGGCAGAACTCAGTACGAGTCTTGTCTTTCTTCAATCGACATCGTCAAGGGTCGGACCTATGTGTCATGGGTCGAATAATCAGGGACGAGTGGGTGCGGATAGGTGGGCCAGTTGCTCTTGCTCGGTTTGGCAGCAAAGGCGAATGTTGGGGTAGGGTCAACTGGATAACGCAAGTACTTACCGCCTCGACCAAGCATTGAACCACCAATGGTCAACAGCCCCCAATGTAAGTAGATGGGATCGCCCATAAGTTCGAAACTTTAATTCACCTAAATATGCAAAGAGGCCTGCTATTTCTCCGCGTCAACGCTCTTGCCCAGTTTGCAGTTCATCCTAGGTTTCAACGAACCTGTTTTATAACATACTTGGCTGAGTAACACTCCGTCACGAACTGGTCAGGAGAATGTTTTCGAGATTATCAGAACGATACATCAAACGGTAGCCATCAATTTTGGGCTTTTCGTCGCTTTGCCGCTAAAAACTCGCCTTTAACGCCTCGGCTACAATAGTGTGCATTATTCACTGAAGTGGAAAAAGAAATCGAGGGGCAGGAGGCAGGAGCGAAGGACAGTCGACTCGAAATACGAACAAATGGCCTCCTGGGTTCGGCGACAACCATGACTTGATCACTCGAAACAAGCATCAACACCTTACAGACAATGTCTGACATCACGGCGGGCGCGATTCCTTCGCGCGGCAGGGCAGCATTCATTGTGACTACTGTGACCTTTGTTGCCGCAACGGTCTTCGTCGTCGCAAGGTTAATTTCTCGATTCGGAATCTTGAAAAGTCGAACGGCCGATGATTGGATTATTGTTTTGTCCTGGGTGAGTGAAGAAAGGCTGTTCCAGCGGCGGCGACATGGTTGCGTCGTATGAGATGCTAACCGGCGCAAGTTCCTCGCATTTGGACTCTCAGTTTCGATTGACTATGGTGTTACGAAGGGCTTGGGAAGACATGATTCTGATATTCCGTTGGAATGGATGGCACCACTGCGCCGCTCCGAATATGCATTTACCATATTATATGTAGGTTCTCGATATAAAATAGAGTCCATCCACTAACAGGTTGCCAGAACCCGGCGCTGATGGCAACCAAGACATCTATTCTCATCTTCTACTTGCGGATGTCAAGGAATACCAAGAAAATGCTCCGAAACGCTTCATACATCACTTTAGCAGTGGTGAATCTTGCGGGTATCGTCTTGACTTTCTTGAATGCCTTTCAATGCCACCCCGTCAACGCGGCCTATGACCCGGCCGAGTCTGGAGCGCAATGCATGTCTATCGTCACGTTGTACCTTTGCTCAGCACCAGTCAATATCATTACCGATCTGGCGATTTTGGTTCTCCCTGTCCCGGTCTTAACCGGCATGCGATTACCTCAAAGACAGAAGAATGTTCTGGTATTCACTTTCACTCTAGGTGTCTTCGTCACCATCGTCGATGTAGTCCGCATCTACTATCTCCAACAAGCCTCCTCGGATCAACTTAAAGTCCATGATAGATTGGGAACAGAAATGGATTTTGCTTGGAATGCTAGCACTGCATTTCTTTGGTCAGCAGTGGAAGTCAACGTTGGAATTATTTGTGCTTGTATCCCGACCTTGAAGCCTCTTTTTAAGCGGATTCTACCCTCCATGATTACCGATCCTTTGAGGTCCAAGGACAGAGCAATTAAGAGCGAATCTTTCTTATCTCAACTGGAACAGCAACCTGTCGGTCCATTATCCTCAATAACAGAGCCTGAACCAACAGCGCAACCTGTTGGAGCTTTACCTCACCATGTACCAGGTGGAGATCAAGCACACGAGCTTGATATGATGGACTTTTTGACCACACCAGATTTTGGCCCTCGCGTTGCGAAAACACAAACAGCTGTGACGCAGGCTACTGAAAATACGGTCTATTTCGGATTCGTAAACATGAAAAGGCCGAAGAGTATGCTCAAAACCAAGGGAATGGAATCATTCAAGTATTGCGCCATGGTTACTACCCTCTTCTTCCTCTGGGGATTCTCCTATGGACTCTTAAATACTTTGAACGACGAGATTTCTAAGATTGCGGGACAGACAACAAGTCAGACGCTAGGTCTCTCGACAGCCTATTTTGGAGCTTATTTCTTCGGGGCTATGACAGTTGGACAATGGACTCTGAGGAATGGTGGATTCAAGGCTACATTCATCACTGGGCTATGGTAAGTTCATCTGTTATGCGCTACGGAAGAGCAATCTCCTATTAAACCCAAATATCTCCGAAACTATGCAGTAACATTGCTAACCTGATTCGCAGCATCTACGGAACAGGCACTTTAATGTTCTGGCCCTCAGCAGTCCTAACCTCCTTTCCCGGCTTCATCATCTCCAACTTCGTCGTCGGCTTCGGTCTCGCAGTCCTTGAAACCGCCGCAAATCCATTCCTCGCTCTCTGTGGCCCAAGCTCCTCTGCCGAATTTAGACTCCTCATGGCCCAAGGAGTTCAAGCCGTAGGAAGCATCCTCAGCCAACTCTTAGCTGAAAAGGTCCTCTTCGATAACATCGTCTCAGCATCAGCATCAACACCAAGTCTCATTGACGTCCAATGGACATATCTCGCCGTAGCACTTTTCACCGTCGCCCTCGCACTCTTCTTCTACTACATGCCCCTCCCCGAAGCTACCGACGCAGACCTCCAAATCCAATCCGACGACCTCGGCATCTACCCCCAAGAAACCCTTTTCTCGCCTAATATCCGCCTCGTATTCGTCACTCTAGGCCTCGCAGTATTCGCGCAATTCTGCTATGTCGCCGCGCAGGAAGGCCTCTCCTTCTGGGTAGTACCCTTGCTCTCGGAATTAGGTCCAGGTTCTGGTTCAACTTTGACATCAGACAACTACGTCCTCCTAGGCCACACCACCTTCGCCATCGGCCGCTTCCTCTTCGCACCTCTTTGCCTCATAATTAAACCGCGCATCCTCCTCTTCGCCATCTTCGCAGGCTGCATAATCTTCGCCACTCTCACTATGGCTTTAAATCTCAACAGGAATGGAATCGCTGGTCCAGTTCTTATGTTATTCTTCTTTGAAGGCCCAGTTTTCCCCCTCGTCTACGCCATCGGTTTGCGCGGGCTCGGTCGTCGCACAAAAATGGGCGCTGGATTACTTACTGCTGGTGTAGCCGGCGGTGCTGTCTTCCCCTTCGTCATGTGGGGAGTGAAGAATATGCATGGGTACACGGTACAATACTCATACTGCGTCGTCATCGCGCTTCTCGCCTTCGGTCTCCTATTCCCTGTCTTCCTCAATTTCTCACCCAAAGCTCGAAACCTCGTCGATCCAAAAGAAGACGGCCAACCGACGCGTTTCAGTCGAAGACTTAGTACTATATTTGGGAAGTTTGCGGGTGGGGGAAGTCATAGGGGAAGTCTGGCGAGTTGTTTGCCGACTGTGGAACATAGGGAGGGAAGAAGAAGTAGCGAGCAGAGTCAAAAGAATTGATTCTGCTCTTGCTGAGTTTTGATTTTTGCGAATTAGCAGCATTGGGACGGCGTTTTAAAACATCTTGAGCATTGGGCTGGCTTTTTTCATTTGTTGAAAAGTTACAGCTTACGTGTTGATTTGACGCGCTTGGCGAGTCCATGAAGCCCAGGAGATATCATAGCTTAAAATTTTAATGCACTGGATTTCAACATGATATGAATAATTCAGATGATCTGAAAGTGCGCGTCTACGTTTCCTTCAACACTTTTCTATACCTACTCTAAAGGTTCAGAACTCTTCTTTCCTTAATAAGGCATGTGCCATTTACCAGCAAATGGAAAGGTTTGAGGAGTTGAAACTTTCTCAGGAGTAGAGGAAGAGGATCGGTTCTGTCAGAAACTAGTGGCTGGGTCCTTGGCATCCTCACTGAGAATCTGGTGAACGGATATGTAATTGACAGTGGCCAATCCACGTTGTTACATCGCTTCGACTGCATATGGACTAACGTATCAATTAGTCTAGAGCGCCACCCCCTCCCGTTTTTTATATCATTGTGCCAGACCATTAAAGAGAATTGAGATTAACGGGAACGAACCCTCTCCTGTTTTCGGGGCCTCTGTCATTTTAACCTCTATTCTCTCAGAAACGGGAGAGGGGGGCGCTCTAAACTAATTAATATGGTAATGGTAACTTTTGATTTACCGGTACTTCATGCGGTAGTCAAATTAACATTTCCGCCAAGCATACGCCCTACGCCCTTCATCTGTCAATGACGTTACTGTACATATGCAGTTATAGGCATTTAGCCTGAACGTTATCCTGCATGTAGGCAGCAACTAACACAGAAGTTGAAAACCAAAAGGTAAATATAATATGCTTTTAAATGGAACTAAAATTTACCTGACTAGGGAAAAACGTTGCAGGCCACGCTTGGTTGGGGTATCCAGTTTTGGGGTTTGTCGTGGTGGGGATTCGGCGCAGGTACGGTGGGGATAGGGGGATCGCTTAATAGGGTCATTTTTGGGGGGTTGCGGTGGTTGTTGGCGGTACGTAATGCTTATTTGCGGGGTTGTGAGATGTTTGATGGTATATATATTGGGTGTTTTCACTTCGAGTATTCACTTTGAGAATTACATAAAAGTACTAGTAATTATTTTTTGGACTCAATTCCCGAGCCTATTTGACCGAGTCATAACTTGACGAACTTCTCATCCTTTCCATGTCCAGCATCATAAACCGCATCTCATATCAGACCAGCTTCTACCACATACAACAATCTCGCAAGCGAAAATGCCTTTCAGCCCAAAAGAATTCAAAGCTCTCTCCTTTGACATCTACGGCACCTTAATCGATTGGGAAACCGGCATCTACAACACCCTCCTCCCCCTCTTAGATCAACTCCCCCCCTCATCACCCTTCCACCCCTCCCGACACACCTCCTCGGAAACGCGAAAATTCATCCTCACTGCCTTCGCTGAACTCGAACACCAAGTCCAAGTCGCAGAACCCACACTCCTGTACCCAGAACTCCTAGCAACCGTCTACCGCAAACTCAGCGAGCAACTAGAACTCCCCAACGAAGAAGAAGCCGCAATAGAATTCGGCAACAGCATCGGCAAACTTCCTGCCTTCCCAGATACCGTTGCAGCCATGCAAACCCTGGGGAAATATTACAAACTCATCGTCCTCTCCAACGTCGACCATGCCACCTTTTCCCAAACTCTCTCTGGTCCCCTAAACGGTGTCCATTTTGACGCTATTTATACGGCGCAGGATATCGGCTCTTATAAACCTGATCCAAGAAATTTTGAGTATTTGGTGAGATGTGCGGAGAGGGATTTGGGGGTTGGGAAGGGGGGGTTGTTGCATGTGGCGCAGAGTCTGATGCATGATCATGTGGCGGTGAGGAAGGCGGGGTTTAAGCCTGGTGTGTGGGTGCATCGGAAACCTGGGGGAGAGTCGGCGGTGTCGGGGGGGACGTTGGGGATGTTTGGGGGGGAGGTTGATTTGGCGTTGGAGGTTGGGAGTTTGGGGGAGTTTGCAGAAGTTGTGGAGAAGGGGTTTGGCGGGGAATGAGGGTGAAGGTATGGGGGTTTGGGATGGAAAAAAGGGGTCGAAATTTTATTGCGGTACCGTTTTTCTGGGTTTGTGTTGGGGGGACGCAGAAGTGGCATAGTAGATCACTTCAAAGTAATTTGGGATATCTGTCAAACTGCATGGTGGGTATATGTGAAATGGTTTAATATCCCTTGTCACTAGATATCCTTAAAGGCAGAATATTCTTAGGTATTTCCCCTAGTTAACTAGGAACCGGACAGTCATTCAGGTAACTACTTCCTTTTTCAACTCCATATTTCGCAACCCAGCTCAGAAGTTGTTTGGCCGATGACCTCTAATCTGGCACCCGTCCTTTCCTTTCCCCTCCCTTATGCTTTCCCATACACTAACATTCAATTGTGGATGCTTAAATTTGGAGGTGTACTTTGATAGCATCCAGAACCTCAAAGCCTCAGATCTCCCCTAGAAAACCCCATTTCACGGCAAGAAATCCTCCAGGTTCAATCCCTCTTGCAAACTCTCGATTTCTGTCAGATGTTCATCGATGACGCTGGCGAGGTTGTGTTGCTGGTGGTCCTTCATGCAAGAGAAAAACGGATTATCGCAACACTGAATAGTGAGCGATCGAAATCTGCTAGCAACCCAACTGTAGCCGTTACGCTCGTGCGTTGCGGCATGAAGTTCAGTAGGCCACAACTCCGCTTCCTCTGCACCTTGTACAAGAGAGTCCAACACCATTTTATCGCAATTTTCCGCCGGATGACCATAATAGCAGTAGTATCCCGAATCTTTATTCTTACGCTGATCGATCAAGGTCTTGAGGAGGTTGTTCGCTTGGGCAATCAACTTATTCCTGGCAGCTAGCATGGCATCTACGATTCGGTTAGCAACTGATGCGCTGAAAGCATGGAAAATGGGGAGCACTTACTTATGATACTCTGTGGTATGGGCAGGACTTGTTCGGCATTGCGTAGGTAAAATACCAAGTCCTCGGGAAAGCTCTCTCTGACTGCCCATAGGGTGGACCGAGCAAATAACTCCTTGTGCTTGAAGACCCAAGCGATAGCAACTCCCTCAAATCCAAGTTCCGTGAAGGTAGGGTAGCGGCCAAAGGTGGTAGTACTATGCTCAAGCCAGCACTTCCCAAAGTACATGGCAGATTGTTGAAGCCGGTACTGGTCGATAAGTATGGCTAGATGCGCTAGGAGCCGTCCGGACTTCATTTGAGTAGGGATCTTATCGTTCTTCGCATGTGCCATGGCCATGATTATCGAGAAAGCTTCTGCGTTGTCCTCGGGGAGCTCTACTTCTAAGGTCCCTGTCTCTTGTAGGGTGTTTCCTTCTACGAAATCCGATCTTAACATTGCTTTGAAGACAGGACTTGCAAGAATTAGGTGCTTTGACGAGACAAGCATTCTAATCTCTGGTTGATCTTCATGGCCCTCCTCCCTAGATGTTTGTCAGTAATTATGCCGGAAAGAAAGGACGTGTATTCGAGGAAAGCGTACTCTGCTGGACAAGCGGGAAATACCAAAGTAACATCGCCCTCGGGATCGAATATCTGCTTCGAAGATGCCATTTTAGATGGATTGGTATGCTTCGCGGGTTGGTGTTGGTTATCGGATTGGTGGTGTTGTTGCATGGTGTTGTTGCGATAACATTTGACGAGATAGATCGGAGTCTAACTACGGCCTGTCATGCAGGTAGCGTATATGCTAGCGCCTGCGCACGGCTACTTTATGTTATTGGCCGAACTAGTAACAGAATGCTGGAACAAACATCCTATCAAAAAGCTGACCCTTGTTGGCGTGAATACAGCGGAGAGCCATACCGAGATCACGTGCCTCGTGCCCCTTTTTGTTATCAGCCACTCATTGTTCAAAGTGTACCTTGCTTCTCTCAGAACTCTTTAGATATTTTCATAGCACAGTGAATGTAAATGAGATGAGATAAATCTCATCTGTAATAGAAGAGATAAACGACCAGAATTTTACACTTTCTTCTGTTGGATGCCCTTAGGTTCCTATAGTTTTCACCCTTGCAAACCTAACCACACTGCACACTGCCAGACAACAATTCACGGAGTAACAGTTCTGCAAAATTATTTGTATAAACTCATCGCTTTTGGAGGAGGACTTTCCTAGGTTCTTAATTAGTTCGCCTAAAAACTAAGCCTTGTCTTTGTGTTATAGTCGTGATGTGTTTCTACTCAGCGCCTGTGGGTTGATTCACTTCTTTTCTGAACCAGGAACGCGAACTTGTATTTTTAGGAAAACCATGGACATTGAAGGCATGAGACATTTAAATACAATGTTCATTACTCCGTGGTTTGCTATAGAAGATTCATAAACCAGCTGACAGAGCTGGAGCCTGGAAACACCAAGGTCCAAGTGAAGTCAGGAGCTCAATGGCACTGGAAACCTTTAGCAACGCTTTCAAAGAGGATATTGTATCGAATCAAATATACAAGAGATCGAGGTGAGATTACCTGAGCAGCATTATCGTAGCTGCGCTGACTAGGACTGGCGACGCGCCGCCGAAAGGGGGTCAATCACGTGATCCACCACCATGGGGCCCGATCTCTGTATCTTAGCTCTTCTAGTTGACAATCCATAAATGCACTCCTATGTTTGAACCTTCAAATTACCTAGGTATAATCGGTAAATATATCACAAATTACAATGCCATTTTATAAGCTACAGAACACATAAACTTGACAAAAGTCCGTTGTCCACAGGGTTTAACGCGTGAGGCAGGAACCAAAGTTTCGTGGCAACGTTTGGGAAACCATGCAGGCAAATAACAAGTTTAAGTGAGGCCTAAGTTGAATAAATTTCGAGGTCTGGCTTATTTTTTGGGCAGTACTGTGCTGTATCCAGAGAAATACCTTCAATTCTTCCAATTCACCACTTCTGGCTACCACTGCTACAAACTACTACAGATTCATTAAAAGCAGAAGATCATGTAATACACCCTCTTAGCTACCTCTTTCCCTCAAAACAGAAATTTAAAAGTCCTTATCAACAACATAATCCCCAAGCTCCAAACCCTTAGGAGCCACCTCGTCATTATTCAACATCCCGTTACTCCCCAAAATCTTCATGATTCCATGAGATTTATCCCCAACCTCTTGCGTCGCTCCGTGTGAGGAATAATAAGTATGGGTAGGGTGTCCTATGAAACAAAACGATTGCACTCTGAGCTGACTCATTCGCAATTTTAGCTGGCTATACGAAATTCCGGGATATGGTGCCTCTGGGATTGGCCACAATTCTGTGGCTGCCGCGCTTCTGATCAGACTTCCGAGGAGTTGTGCTTCGCAGTGAGGGTAGCTGCTGGGGCAGGATGTTGAGAGAGGAGTCTCTAGCCCGGAAACTACTCTTCTGAGGTTCTCTAGCGGCTGAGACATTAACTCTTGTCGCTGAGCGTTGATTTTTTCTGAGGAGGAAGTCAGTCAGACTTATCCCGTTTTAAGGAAGCTTTCCATATTTTTTCATACCAACGATTTTCTCTGGAATAGGAAGGCGTTCAATAAACTCCTCTCCAAACGTCAATTGAAAATTTGGATCTTTCGCCTCAAGTAACGCAGTTAACGTCACCTCTTTAAACTCTTCTTCTCGACGAAACACTGCTGCGATACATATCCAAGCAAGCACATCCTTGCACATAGTTACTGGAATCTTAGTTTTCAGAGCATCAATCCAGAGGCTAGAAATTATGCTCGTGGCGTCGTGCAGACGATATTTGTCGACCAGAATTGCGATGCTGAGAAGCAAAGAGAGGCAAACTATGCGTGGTATGGACTTGTTTTTACCATGGATAACGTTCATGAGGATTTCGAATGCTATGAAATCGTCGTCTGGAAGCTCGATTTCTACCGAGCCGTTCTTTCGTAGGGCTTCGCCCTCGAGAAATCTGCTTCCTAGCATGGCTTTGAAAACGGGAGAGGCAAGAGATATGTGTCGTGAAGAAACGAGCATCATAGTTTTTGGTGTTTCAGCTTTCTTGCGTTTCCTGCAGAAAGTTAGTGGTTGCTTAGATACCAATTGGTTTTCGAGGGGAGTCTTGTTCGCATGGGAAACTTACCCTGGAGTTCTTTGAAATATCAACCTTACATCCCCATCAGGGTCGAAGACCTGAGTTTGCGCCGCCATTATGCTGTTACCTGGAGCAATCTTGGTGTGTTGAGCCTTGATTGTTTGTCGCAATTTTTTTCAACGGCTATATTGGAGTTGGAAGCTATCTCGAATATAACAAAGAAAGTTTCTGCGTTCCAGAAGATGAATGGGGACGATCAAGTCAAACAAAGAAAAATCGCAAAGAGTACTTCGTGACAACGAACAAAGAGCTACAATTTTTACCTTGACGAATTTCATGATGAGTTCAGCTCACAAGTATCGCCGAAACTTCACCTCGAAATGCCGAGATGTAAGTATCCGCAATTTCAATTGTCAAAGCCTCAAAATGCATCATCGTCTCGCCCAAAAACAGCCATACTAACCCTTCAACCCCACCAGGGTAGCGTCCGCAAAGAAAAAAGGAAAAGGCCCAGCCACTGGCTTAGCTCGACAATGGTCCGAGCTCGAAAAATACAACTACAAATTCTGGGCCAAACTATACGAACCCTCAAAACGTGCCCGCGACCCTCCGGCCGCCTATAGACGAGACAATTACGTAGAACCCGAGTCCGGCGAACGAGAAGCCAAATTTGATGGCTATGGAGATCGCACAACGGTGCCGGGTCTGAACGAGGACCTTGAGGAGGTGCCGCAGACGATAGCTTTTCTTGCGGCTGAGAAGACAGAATTTTTGGGATATACTGATGCTGATGCAAGGATATTTTGGAAGGGAATGAAGTTGCTGGGACATGGGTAAGTTTGTGGAAATATTTCAGGGGGTTTTGAGGGGAATGTACTAATTTTGAGGAGCGGCCAGGGTATGGTTGGACTTTGGGAGTACTCTGGCCCCGCAGACAAGACTCGAGTACAACAAAAGCGAGTAGCCATCAAGGAAATTTACAATTTTTCAGATCCCGACAGCGATTTTACATCAGAATATAACATACAAAAGCTCCTCCACGATCGAGGGACCGTCCATATTTTAAGTCTGCTCGCGGAATCGCAGCCCATGACTGCGGCGGAAGCGAAGCAACTTAAAGCCAGTGATCAATGGGTTGGGAAGATTCATAGAATGATGATGGAATATATAGACATCGGAAATTTGCGTCAGTTATTTGAGAGGCGAAAAGCTATGTATGGGAACAATCTTGTAGAAAGTGAGCACATACTTACTTTTCATAGGGCAAAGCCTTTTACCGAGCTCACTTTGTGGGCATTCTTTGACTGTCTAGTAGATGCAGCTTCGGTGATGGCCCATGGAGCAGAATTTGTAGTTAATGTGAAACCTGAGACTGGAGAAGTAGTAGCAGCTTTAAAACAAGCACCGCCAGATTGGCAGCTTGTGATCCATCTAGATTTAAAACCTGAAAATGGTAAGCAGCTACAACTGCTTGTTTGGAGATCGAAATTAACAAAAATTGATAGTAATGTTGGCATCAAGAGACAACCAGCATCCAGCAGCTCCCATACTTAAGGAATAAACCTCATACTCGTCAACATGATCTGCGTGCTAATGTAGTGACAGGTAACGGATTTCGGAATGGCTAGGAAAATAGTGCCCTCGGACCTCACGCCAAAGGACAGGGAAGAGATGCGCACGAAAGGAACACCAGGTTACTTCCTTCCAGTAATCACCTCCTTACTCCTCTCTTAACAAACCCATCTTTTCTGACAACTTACCAAGAGCAATTTAGCGACCAGTGGGCCGCAAAAAACTACCTCGAGCTCTCAACAGCCGGAAGATTTGGCGTAAACTCCAACACCTGGGGTATCGGCATCCTAATGTGGGAACTTGCCACCCTCCTAGAAGCGGGCTATTATATCGAGGTCAACGATCGCTTTGAGCCAAAATGGGCAATTCACGGAGGACCACCCCTTGGAAAGACTTATGGTATCGACTTGAGTGCCGTGCCGGGACTTTCAGAGAGTTTAAAGGATACGATCTTCTCGTGCATGTATGATGCACCACGACACCGGCCGAGTCTTAAAAAGTTGAAGGAAACGATATATGTGGCGGCAAATACAATCAGAGATGCATATGAGGCTAATGATATGCCGATGGCTGAGGATTGGGATGATTTTCTGCCGCCAGTGCAGTCGCAGAAACCATCAGAGGATATCAATATGGATGAAGATGATGAGTTAGCTTACTCTCTCTGATTTTGGAGACCACTTAACTAACCAATACGTGATAGGCCACCCATTATTCGAACGAGGAAACGATAGTATATGCCTGCAACTTAAGTAAATTAGAGGAAAGAGCTGTGCTGACCACGATCTGGATTGTATTGGAAATTCGAGATTCAAAGCAAGAATAAGTCTCAGCGGAATTTGCTGAAGAGCCGCACACCCACACGAACCATAACCTTGTCAAACTTATACAAAGGGCTTCGGAGACCAATTTCCTGGCTAACTACCAAGTAATTTATAAGCCATGATCATACTGTACCAACGCTGCCCAGGTGGCTTGCACTGCTACTGTGACGCGTGATGCATTGATGGACCCGACCCCCAAGGGGGTGTATCACGTGACTCGGAGATAAGTATATTGAGCCGCGAGACACAACAATCAGTAAGAGCTATGAAACCCATGGAGCATTACTTGTAAGATAAGTCAAGACATAAACACAAACTTTCTATTCCACCTTGTAATGTAAGCAAAACAATCTAAAGGGTATATCAAACCTCACCAAATATAACACACTTTTACACGAATTGATACCTCGCCAACTCCACCTCTCTCCTTTCAATCTTCTCGGCTTCCTCTAATCTCCTTCTCTCCTTCTTTCCCTTCGAAAGTGTTTCCAAACTACGACTCTCACCATAGATATCGCATGGGTTCGGGACCCAAAGTTTAGTGATGATGGCTCCCAGGATCATAGATGCTGACAATCTGGGTTACGAGGTTAGCAAAAGTGAGCCACTAGAGGACAGGAGGAATCTACATTATCAAAGCATATCCCAATCTTTCGGTTCGGTTGTCGTTGAGGTATTGTTGTGCAATGACTTGGGCAATGATACTACCCAGTTTACCGAAGGCGGCGGATATTCCGTGGCAAGTTGCGCGGTATTTGGTTGGGAAGACTTCGGCTGGTATCTGGAAAGACGTTAGAAGGTTGTCGGGGGACGCGGAAGAGAAAGATCATACGATGAACGTGCTTGTATTTGGACCTGTAGGAAAGGATCAGTTTTTGATTCCTACTCAAAAAAGTATACGGCCGATTTCCGATCTATGAGACTCACCAAAGTCAAAAAACAGCTGCGTAAAACAGTACAGCACAATAACAGCCGCAAAATATCTGCCACCCAACAACCTAACAAAAGTTGCCCCAACCGCAACCAAAAACACAGCTAGGATCAAAAAACCATATATCTGCAAGTTATGTCGATACCTTGCCATGGAAATGAAAAGCGCACCGCCTATGATTGAAGTGATGGAAACGGATACCATGGACCTCCAACTGAACTGGATTACGTATTGGTAGACAGAGACGTAATTTGTAGGCATGTCCCAGACCTTTTGGATCACTTTCCAGCTGTTAACGCCGAGGAAGTAGAATGTGAAGTCGAGTAGGAACCAGGCGGAGGATGTTCCGGCTAGGTCTGTCCAATTTCCATCTGTCCATTTACGTTTAGGCCTGGTTGGAATTTCTGGACTGGTGGATTGGGGGACGGGTTCTGGGGTTGGAGTCACTTGACCGGAAACTGCTGTTATGTTATCGTCAGGCATAGTTTTTGGTTCTAAGGTGGCGGTCTGCCGTTGTATTTCCCTGCTTTCGGCCGATTCGGATAGTTCCGTGAGGGGGGCTTCTTCATCTGGTGAGTCCTGTGTGAACAAGAACGCGTAAAATCCACTCCCAAATTGTCGCCATGTTTCTTTCTGTATCCTTGAACCCAATTGAGCTGTAGCCGGGTCATCAGGAGTATTCCCATCAGTCACTGATCCGAAAACAGTCTGATTCGCATCTTCTCTCTCATCATCCGAATCTGCAAAGGGATCTACAGGGCTCGTAAAATAAATCCTGGCATTCTGTTTTGCAGTGCGAGAATCCTTTTCGACTTCAAGGAGATATCTTGGTGATTCGGGAATAAAAAGACGGGCGAATAGAGCGAACGATGGTAGTACTGCGCCCAGTCCGACGATCCAACGCCATACCTTGTCGGTTGTTTCCATGCAGTCTCCGGTACAATCGTTCGGATCTGAGTTGTATGAAAGGTAACTGTGGGAGGATTCGGTGGCGATTATTGCAAGCATGTTTGCTATTAATTGTCCAATTGGCTGCATGTAGAAGACAGTGGCTAACATGCACGCTCTATGCTTTCTGGGCGAGAATCTGAGAAGTGTTAGTTAGTCGAATAACGTGTCATAGAAAGAAATTTCTGTTTGTGGAAGCTATCAACGATTTGGAGCAGCTATAGCTCGACTAGTTGAGCAAGCACTTACTCGGAAACAATCACAGCACTCAGTGGATAATCAGCCCCTAGCAAGAATCAGCGAGTCCCAAAGCCATTTACAATACCCAACTCACCAATGCCTATTCCCATAAGAAGCCTCCAGGAGATAACCCAGGCAAGAATATTGATAGATCCTTTCTCGCCCTTCGAACATAGAGCTAGGCCAACCGTCGCGATAATTACAATCAAGAGTTCCCATCCATACAACTTCTTTCTGCCGTATCGATCTGCGAGTACACCAAAAGCCAACTGCCCGATGATCATGCCAAGAAGGGTTGCCAGGTTAATTAGAGTTTCTTGCGAAACGGGTAGATCGTTCTGCCAATATACTATCTTTAGCATAGGCAAGACCATATTGACAGCAAATATCTACACATAAACATATTAGCAAGGGTTTGATCTTGTATATACAGTAACCTCAAAATGGTGTACTGACGTCGTATGCATCGGTCAAGAACCCAACCCCTGCGACGAGCACTATTTTCCACCCAAAATTTTGCTTGTCAATTCGCTTATAAACATCTCTGCGGCGTTCTTGAAGTGTCTGAAGAGCAATTAGTTGGCTACAAGCAATTCAGCTTCTGAACTGTGGGGAAGACTTACATCGAGATGCTCGGACGGCCTAACATAATCTCGCCAAAAGATAGGCATGGTGAGAAAGTGTGCGGGGGGAAATGTTCTGTAGTAATTAGTGGCACGGAGCTTTCAAAGCTACCATGAAGTTTTCAGAGGCAATACATCAGGTAGGTGTGGAGTTCAATCTTCACCGTTCCCTAAGGCTGCAGCCCTTCGTCGAAGCTTGTCTTGACCCAGGTACCAGGCGGGCGACCCAGAATTCAGCTCCGCGGAAAAAGAAAGGCTCTTCTGGTATCACTAGGCAGCCCTACAGGCTCCTAATGTCTGACTGCTTTGATTCCATCCTTTGACTGAAGTCCATTTCTGGAAAACCGGAAAATTTCCACCATATGACATGTGGCTTGCCCCCACGAGGCTTATCGCAGACTTTAGCAAATTGAAGAGAGGCCTATCATTTGTACGGTCAGTGCCTGTGCATCACAATTAAATACTCTTCATCCAAAGAAAGGTATGACGGAGATACCTAGAGGCGGGGTGGGCTTGAAGCGCTACTTGCAAAGCCCCCTTTCGAGAGCTGCTCGGCATCTTCCGAGCTTGCTGTGTGATAAATCTTTCGGGACGACAAGGCATTCTACCTGGTGCCTGTAGCCTAGATATAAAAGCAGCACCTAGTCGGCTTAGTATGACTGCAGGAAGAAATTACGACGCCGGCTATGATCTTCAAGGTTGTGAGCCAAGCATGCCAAATTGTGAGTGTATTAACTGCAACATACCGAGTAATTTTTGAAGCAAAATGGAAAGGGAAAGGACTCTTGAGTCTCAGTCGAGTATTTGCATTCTCCCCGTGTTCGTTCGGTCGCCGCTTTGTGATTTTCCCGTTCGTCACACAGCCACGAGGCGCCTACGTCCGATTGTTCGCAGTGAGACTTCGAAGAGTTGACGAATCTTTCGCCGAGCCTCCCCACCTGCGCTACACTTACACCCCCTCCATCCCGAACTTCCACAAGATCTAGCTTCCAAGCGTCGCGATGCAGTCTTGGCAAAATTGAAAATTTCTGCATGGAGCTGGAGCACCTCATCCTTGTCCTGAGATGTCCGCAGGATACTCCGTGAGCGAACTGATAGCAGGCATAGATTGGACTGTAAAGTTTATCAAAGCCATCCAGAAAGCCAGCGAGGAAGTCGAAAATTTGCTGAAAGATCTAGAGAACGCTCGCAGCTATCTTGAAGAACTTCAAGGGCTCCTCGAAAAATGCCATTCGGATATCAATCGTCGGGAAGCCACATTGGTTTCTCTGCAGAAAGACCTCCATCAAATCTTAAACGACGCTATTGGTTTTGTCAGAAGATTCCAAACAGGCTCACAGTCCACTGAAAAGCTCTCTGATCTTCGAAAAAGGTTTCGATGGGTTCTCGATGCTCGATATGAAGGATCTGTCAAGGATTTACAGGCCAGGATTGTTGGTGTTGAGAATCGTATCTCCAAGGAGATTCAGCTTCTGATTTTGTAAGTTACCTCGGTCTCTAGGTTTCTTATGGTGGATTCTGATCAGTTGCAGGAACTACAACATAGAGAATAGAGAATTTTGGAGATCTTCCGCCATTTCCACGTCAGCGCTTCGAAATGGAGCAAGCATCAGGCTCGACCCAGAAGATAAAACAAGTTTAGATGCTCCCTTGACACAATATCAAAGCACGCCGCCAGGCATTGATCATCTTCCAAAAGAGTATCAATCACAAACCTGTATCTCCGTTGCGACACCCATTTCTCCTCCACCAACTCCACCCCCGACCTCCTCAAGGCCTGTAGCTACCTCAGCTGGACTCGCAGTTGAGACTTTGTCAACGACCGGCACAATCAAAGTGTATGTGAACTTTCCCTCTCAGCTAGCTTATTTTCTTGAATGTCATTCATATTTCATGCATCTTGGCACTGACAGCCGACTAGATGGTTCAGAGTTCCAGAGCCACCGAAGCCGCAACCGAACCAGCCCAAGTTTCAATCGTATATAATGAAGTGCCTTGGTATTATGACGGATAGCGCAGGAGACTTCCGTGGCATTGAAATGACTCCGCGAATCGGTAAAGTGCGACAGCACATGAGTAAAGCGAATTCCAAACTCCTGAAAATCAAATCTGATCAGTAACAGTTGAACCATACTGGGAAAATGTTACCAAACAACCTCTACCGGACCATTCTTCGCACGTCACAGATGTGCGCGACTCAGACGGCGAAGCAAGGTATTGCATCAGATTCTTCCAAGACAAGCAAGGAGATAAAATCCCGCGATATTACACTTTCAGCGACAAGGAAGGTACGCAGCTTCTAACTCCTCTCTCGTAACTCTGAGACTTATGATCGCAATGTGCAGATTATCGCCTATTCCAAAGCAAAATCGTTCGAAAAACGCTTCTCTATTGGGCGGAAGTTGATAACATTTGGACAGCTCGCAGAACCACAAATCCGATTTGTGAAAATGCAGTCATTCAAGTCTGGCAAGATAACACGGGCCGAACAATTCAGTTCTTTCGCAGTGGAAGAGATAACTCGTACTCCCAACATTCAGTCTCCTCAATTCGAATAGAAGGGCCACCTCCAGCAAAAGTTTCGAGGTTTCTATCATCGCGTCAGACAAGAAACACACCGCTCAAACTCATCTTCATAACCACGCCCGGGAAGCCGGCTATAGGCTCCGTTCAAGAGCAGGAGAATAGAATGGAACATTTGGTTATCGAGTTTACAAACCCCAATGGTGAGTATGAAGGGTGAAAAGCAAACGCGTATATATTCTTCGCTGACACCAAATTTAGATGAAGCTCCGTTTCTTGAAAGTGCGCAGATCTCGCAGTCTTGATGGTTGAACGATAAATTGCTTGCAACGCGCCGGCTGGGGTAGACAAACAGGATAGACAAAATAGATAGATACCTAAGACCACAATATAATGACTGAAGGATTCCTTCAACGAAAAAGGAGGTTGAACGTGTCATACAAGGTGCAATACCGTAGTAGTTGATTTAGAGCGCCAGCCCCTTTCAGTTTTGATCTCATTGTGCTAGACTATTGAAGAGAATTGAGGTTAATGGGAGAGTTTCTCCCGTGAACGAACTCTCTCCCGTTTTCAGGGCCTCTGTCATTTTGACCTCCATTCTCTCAGATATCCTGGCACAATGAGCTTAAAAACGGAAGAGGGTGGCGCTCCCGGCTCCGCCGCTCTAAATCAACTAATACGGTGGTAACGGGTGACGTAGGAAAATTTAAAACCCCAACGCTGAAGCGAGCTGAAAGGGGGAGGAAGCTAGCCATCCTGATAGAGGATCGCAAAGTAGAGTCAGAAGGTCGCTGGATCTCGAAGGTAGCGATCGATGTGATGATGGTGAAGTGGGAAGTGGGGAAAAAAAGCTGCCCGGCCCGCCCCGCAAACGCGTATGCACGAGCCACCACCTGCTTAGTAATCAAAATCTACAACACCAAAAATGACTTCCCATCAACCAAACCCAAAATTTCTCAAAAAACAAAAGCGGCAAAGAATTTTCTTGCCTATCATATGACGAAAGGCGGGGTGTACCTAATGCGGGGTAATTTTCAATCCCTTTGCTAATGCCAGCCTTGGCGGGGAACGCGGGGAAAACAGGGAGTCTTTTGATTCCAACTTCGATTATTTTACCCCATCTTCGCCAGGAGAAGGCCTGGAAAAGTGGTAGAAATTCGGTAGAGTATCGGTGATTGAACTGGCGTTTCCTAATGCGTAAAGAGTGGTGCTAATACGCAGGAGTTAGCAGGAGATGGCACTGCAAGCTTAAGGCACCGTGAGGTGGTACGGTGAATGGGGAGTTATGTTATTCTATAAAGTCGCTTGATGAGGCCCCCTTGGGCCCTTGCGAAAGATTTTTCATTGTAATGCATCTTCATTTTCTTCAATCATTATTGCGTTGTCGTTGAGGATTTCAACCTCAATATGAAGACTACACACCTCTTTCTCATCCCACTGGGACTAGCGAGTGCCCAAAACGCAACTTCAACCACCTCATCCACCTCAACTTCAACATATACTTCCATAATATCTACCACTGGACCAAGCACAGCCTTCGAACTAAGTGTCGAAGACCTATGGAACCTCTTCATCGGCAAAGTCCAAACAGCAGCTGTCACCACAACAGTCGAGCCTACAGCAATTCCCACTGCCGAACTCATCCCACCACCACAACTTCAATATCCATCCTTTCCTACAGGCCAGCAATTACCTCTGTCACAGGGTAATAACGCAAGTTGGAAGTTTCCGGCTGGCTTTTGGTGGGGTGTTGCGAGTGCGGCGTACCAGGTTGAGGGAGCGGTGAAGGATGAGGGGAGGGGCCCGTCGATTTGGGATGTGTTGACGAGGATCCCGGGAAATACGGTTGCTAATGATACGGGAGATGTTGCCGATAATCAGTATTATCTATACAAGCAAGGTCTCTTAGACACTTAAATATTTTCCACTGATTTTATACTAACTTGCTTGTAGACATCGCACGTATCGCAGCTCTCGGTGTGAAAACATATTCTTTCTCAATCAGTTGGTCTAGGATCTTTCCTTTTGGAACCGGAACTCCGAATGAGCAGGCCCTGGCTCATTACGAGGACGTTATCAACACATGTATTGAGTTTGGCGTTGAGCCATCAGTGACACTTTACCACTGGGATATGCCACTTTACTTACAGAATACCTATGGCGGCTGGCTTAGTGGAGAAATTGTAGATGATTTTGTGGAATACGCACGTGTTGTTTTTACACGTTACGGAAATAAAGTGACTCGCTGGTTCACGGTCAATGAACCATGTGTCTTCTGGTAAGCTCCCCAACACAACTTCTCTCAAAGCAACTCAAACTAACACGCCCCCAGTGGAACATACCCCCTCCCTGACTTCTACTTTCGCAACACCACCATCCCGCCATCCCAACAAAAGTGGTGGTGCGGTCACCACGTCCTCCTCGCCAACGCCAAAACCTACCACCTCGCCAAGTCCCTCAACATCACCGGAACCGTCTCCTTCAAAAACAACGGCGGCTACAAAATTCCCTTGACAAACTCCACCGCCGACGCGGAGGCAGCGCAACGAGCATGGGATTTCTACGAGGGCTGGTTCGCTGATCCGATTTACAAAACTGGAGATTATCCCGCTAATTTGAAGGACTATGTCGGGACTTTTTTGCCGGAGTTTACGGATGAGGAGAAGGGATTGATTAAGGGGAGTGCGGATTTGTTTGCGCATGATGCGTATACGAGTAATTTTGTTATGGGTTTGTGATGGCTGTTTTTTGACTTCGTCTCCCCTTTTTTCTCCTTGATTTAGAAGTGAGGAAAGGTGTGAATGTGAACTGACGAGATCCCAGCCCCTAACGATGGCATCGATGCCTGCAAAGCCAATGCCAGCAACCCCCTCTACCCCAGCTGCGCAAACTCAACCTACACCTACGCTCCGGGAACCTGGAGCATTGGACCAACTGCCGATCCCAACGCACCATGGTAATTTTGAACTTCAACCTTGGGATAATTTCAGTGCTGACCCTTCCCAGGCTTCACAAAGCCACAGACTGGGTTCCCGCCCTCCTCCAATACTTCCAAACCACCTGGCCCTCCCCCGGCGGTATCGCCGTAACCGAATTCGGCTTCGCGGAGCCCTTCGAAGTACTAAAAACGCAGAAAGCAGACATCCTCACCGATCCCATCCGAAGTGCTTATTACAAGGATTACATGGAGGCGATTCTGATTGCGATCAGTGAGGGCGTGAATGTGGTGGGGGCGCTTGCGTGGAGTATTGTGGATAATTTGGAGTGGAATAATGGGTATCAGGCGAAGTTTGGGATGCAGTGAGTATACTATTTCTTTTGGTGAAATGTTAGGGAAATAATAACTGACGGGTGAATAGGTATGTTAATCTTACGACTCAGGAACGGGCTTATAAGGCGAGCTTTTTTCAGTATGTGAATGCGTTCCAGCTGTACGCTGAGGATCCTGTCGTTCCGAGATATGTAAACTCTTCGGGATAGGGGGCGGAGGATTGGGTATTGGTTTATGGTAGCTTTGCGTCGTCTACCGTATTGGGTTATAAGCCCATGATATCCCAGTTTAAATCTTGTTATATTTCAACTGCAACAGAGAACAAAGGTTAGAAAAAGAGAGCTAAAATACGATAAGTGCGCCTCCCCCGTTTTAGCTTCAATTCACTATAATAATCTAGCATAATAAGCCACAGATAAGGGGGAAAGGGGTGGGCTTATATACCAATTAATACGGTAGCAAAAAGAACAAGAAGTCACTGAGCTTTTGGGAGAAAATAATGCCGTAATAAATAAACCATCCTAATGCAATAACTCGTTTCAATCTTTCCAGTGATTGGAGGAGATGGTATAGCGAGCAGCTACCGGTAGATTACCGAAATATCTCCACCCTTGAGACGAACGTACGCTTAGCGAGGAAATTCAGGGGGTGTCGCACTCTAAACTCAAATCAACCATCAATTCATCATAAAACGTAAATGCAAATATCGACTGTCGCTCTCTCAGAAACAAATACACAATACCCATCATGCGCTCGCTGGTATCCCAAAGTAAACAAACCTGCAAAAATCGCAGAGCGCAAAATAATAAGAAAAGAAAAATGCAATCATCAACCGCTCCTCGCCTCCTAGATTACAACGCTCGCACCCTCTTCTTCTTGGCCCTCCTCAGTATTGACGCTCATGCAAGAAAGTAAAATCGTTATCCCCAGCTCATTCTTTCCCTCGCAGGTTTTCTCTTCTCTTCTCTTCCCTTCCACCTTTTCTCTAAGTCGTGATCGCACCTTGGTAATTTTCCTTCGAGCGTTCATATCGTTCGTAAGTCATAATCATAACCTCATTACCCCATCCACTCCCCATCCTTCATCCACCACCACGCCCCCTCAACACCATTGTCAGCCTTGTATTCAGCCCTATATGCATCCGTAAGTGTCTGACCCCCCTCAAAACCTATTAACAGCAAACCTCTTCTTATTCCCCTTTCTTCCTTTATTGCTTCCAAGCCCTGGGACTTGTCCATGCATCACCCCACCCAAAGCACTTCCCGTCCACCCCTCACTCTCCTCTTCTGTCGTCGTAGCAGCCAGATCCCTCAAATCCTCTTTAGGAGACTGTCGGAAGTGAATCTTGTTCAGGATAGAGTCCTTTTCTTTTTCCTTGGCCGCTAGCGCTTTTTCCTTGGCTGTCTTTTCTTCTTTTTCCTTCAGTGCTCGTTCGCGTTGTTGTTGGAGCTCTCGCTCCCGTTGTAGCTGTTGCTGTTGATGTTGTTCCCGTTCCCGTTCACGTTCTTGATGCAAGTGTTTCTGTTGTTCCTTGGCCGCCTTTTCCTCTTTTTCTTTAAGGGCCCGTTCGCGCTCGCGTTGTACTTCGCGTTCTCTCTCCCTTTCTCGTTCTCGTATTTGTTGGAGATCTCGCTCTCGTTGTTGTTCCCGCTCCCTTGGAGAGTGGGAAGAGGGAGAGGAAAGTGGTGAGTGGGAAAGCGACGAGGTATTGTAAATCGAAGTTGGCAAACTATTCAAATGCGAGCTTGAGATGAAGTTTGAAGACGGCGTTGAAGTGGGAATGGCGTTCGACGACGGTGTCACAGTAGGCGTGATGCTTTCCCTCGAGGAAGGAGTAGATATCGACCTCCGAACAGATTCCCTCCTATCGAGCTTCCCCAAATTCGCACTCGGAGTCTTACTCGTCCTCGAGCTCTCGTTACCAATTTCCTTCCGTACAGCCTGACCCAACAATGACGTCGACGCAATCGTATTCCCAGCCTTCATCTCAAAATCAAAGGTGCGACTACTTGGCGGACTCCCTTCTCTCTTTCCTCCATTCCCATCCCTATTCCCATTCCCGCTCTTCCCCACAACTCCCGTACTCACGTGGGTGCTGCTACCCACCTGACTACCCTCGCCATAAGCCTCCTCCAAGATTGTCGTGGATGACGAGGCTGTAATACTATCAGCAGCCGTCGCATATAAGATATTTTCCCGCGACGGCGTAGGACTCGGAGTTGGTCTGCCGTTGGAGGGAAAACTGCCATTCGAGGGAAAACTCCCCGAGGAAAACCGCTCTTTAGTCGGCGATGTCTGGACCATTTCGGGGAGGACGGTGGACTTGACGTCTGCAAAGAACCCCTTTTTCACAGGTTCGATACGTTCGATGGTGGGTTTGTAATTAGGTGATTCGTTTATGGTGGCAAGGCCAGCTGGTACGTCCTCTACAATGCGGGTTGGGGCTGTGGTTCCTTGGGTCATATTGCCTTGTGTGAGGTAGGATTTACGGAGATCGTCTTGAGTATCGTGCGACTTGACGAGGTGGAGGACGGCGGGTGTTGGTACTGGGATCGGTGCAGGTTGGCGCGGATTTGCAAATTCCGTGGTGGTTTGCTCGGGCGAGTCTCTAGGAGATATTTGTGGATTTTGGTCGGCAATTGGTAGTACTGGAGATTCTTCGCGCTGCCTCTCCTCGGAAATTCGCCTCGGTTCTTTCTCAAAGATAGATGGGCGTGATCTCTCCATTATTCCCCCATGCGAAACCTCAGAAACCTCAGAAAGTCCAGAGTCGCGCCTGTGCCGTGGGATGACCTCTCCCGCTGCTTCCGCAAGGACTTCCTCCACTGACTGAGGCGCAGCTTTGGTGTCAATTGCTGGTTCCGCAAGGATTTCTTCCACTGAATGAGGCACCGCTTGGATATCAATTGCTCCTTCGTTATCTGCTGTGACCTCGGGCTCGACCTCGACTTCGACCTTGGCTGGCGGTGCTGGGACATGAGTCCGGAAGGTATCCCATGAGCCGGTCCTATTCAACGTTAGCCGAAAATAGTAAGCCATCTCAAATAAACTACTCACCCTTCTTTCCTGTAATCTTCCAGTTTCAATCCACTCAATTTTTCCTCAATACCCCCAACCTCCTCCCCAATCCTATCCTCAAGCCCATGAGCATTCCCTTCGAAACCCCCATAGCTACTCCATCTTCTCCCACTGCTCTTCCCACAAACATCCATCACCTTGATCCTCCTCAACTCTGCCGCAAGAGTCGTGAATTTCATACCCGAAAACGGCGTCAAGGGAGGAGGCCATATGCCAATCTTGCGTGAGCTCTTCATGAGAGAACCGAGGAGCATGGCGTCACACGCAAAACGGAGTTCTTCATCCATGCCGGATTCGCAGTTCTGTCCGTCCATATATTTCGCGATGAGGGTATGCATGAAGTCGATGGCTTGTTCGATAGAGAGTATTCGTGATTGTTTGATGGCGTCTGTCATGGTTAGTATAAATCCATACCAGCACTAGCACCTCCCCAACACAGCGACGCTAGATTTGGGAGAGAGTGTCGAAAACCAATCGTCACTAAGAGCGATCTCAACATACCAATAACACCCCCCGGAATCGCCATCCCTTTCGCCTCCCCCTCAAATTCCTCATCACACTCCCTCATTGCAATCCTCGTCATATCTGTGAACTCCTCGGCTCTATCGAAAACAAAAAATACGTAGAGCCACGACAAGACATCCTTGGTGTATGAGTCGGGCAAGCCCTCCCTCTTCGAAGCATCAATCCACGTATCCGCAAAGAACTCCACAGATCCCAGTATACCAAAGTCATTCACCATCACAGCAAGTTTACGAAGCAGGTCCAAAGATACTTGGCGGGGAACTTTGCGGGTGTAGCCATGGATGATGTTTAAAAGAATGATGAGGGTGTCAGGGTCTGAGGACATGGGAATAGTAATGTGCCCCGTGCTGCGAAGAGTTTTGGCTTCGGAACTATCATTGTCACCGAGGAGAGTCTGAAAATGCGCTGAGGCGAGCATCATATGTCTCGAGGAGACCACACATTGTACCTCTTGATTCAATGGCACAAATCTCTTTGGAGGCGGTGGCTTCGAGGGTTTTACCAAAGTCGCGACGGGAATTTCCTCAATATCAACCTGTGGAGTGATTTTCTGTTGTTGTCTTTTCAAAGATGCCCAGAACGAAGCAGGTGGGCTTTGCGAGCGATCACGGCGCGAAGAAGCATCTGAACCCCGCCGAGCTCGTGGAGGAGGGGGGTACATAGGGCCATCATCGAAAGCTGGTGGGTCGGGAGCGAAAAAGAATAGGCTCTCTTCGGGTTCTGCCTCTGCATCAGGTGGTGGTTCAGAAGTGTCCAATCCAGTCAGATCATCGGACTCCGCTGGCATAGGCTTTGCCCCATCGTCAATAGAAGTACCGGTACCGGATTTACCGATTGTCGATGTATCGTTGCTCTGGTCGGAAATATCTGAGCAGAATGATGAAGTTCGTGTCAGTGTTGGAGAATCGCCGTCTACTTCTTGTGCGATTTGGCGGATGAGTGTGAGCGTCAGATCCCCATTTGGGTAAAAAGTCAATACTTCAGGCTCCATGATGGAACAATCGCAAAACTCGCAACAAATAACTCCTCAAGCCTGCAAATTAAAATCAGTATGTCATTACTAACAATCAGCCGTCGATTCCACTCACCATGAAAAAAACGCCGACGCAAAACAAACAGATCTGAACTAGAAAAAAAAATCAAAGTGAGAAAGTGAAAATGCGGCAGAGGATGACTTACCTTGGCGACATCCTGCCACGACGCTTCATGTCGGCGGTGTGTTGTCCTCGGCCTGCCCTTCTTGAACCAATAGGGGGAATTAAAATATACGATGATCACTCCTCGCGCGTTTTGTGCATAGCTGACATGCAATGACAGGGGTCTTTCCGGCGCTCCACGATGGGGCGTTGGACAGCATTGCATATCAGGCTCTGCTTGACGGTGAAGAAAGGCAAAGCGGCACTGGAGGCTCTGCCCAGGGCCAAGCAAGCGAGCCCTACGAGGGAAAAACAAAAGAAAGGTGGGGGAACGAGAAAAGCATAGACAACATTGCAAATGACCAATGAATGAATCAGAAATAGAGTAATAATTCCAGAAATCAATGAATACTCCAAGCAAAGCGCGCGTTGACGCTGAGTAACTCGGAGTGCCGCTTTTCTATTCTCACGACCTGCCTGCCTCACTTGGGACTCCGGACTCCAGATTCCGACACCATGCTCCCCCAATGCGACCCAAATTGGCGTGCCCTTCTTCTCCATTGGGCATCGAAGTATGCATGGAACGCCAGCCTGCTGCAAACCCAAGCGTATCGCGCGTGTGGGAATTATACATTAAAAATTAAAAATTATGGAGGGCAGGAACATAGACGATGGTGCAAATGTCACATAGACTTGAAATTTTTGATGTTCAGACCCAGTCCTCCTTTTATCCTCTTGATGGTCCGCATAATATGGTCTTTCATACCATGGCTAGAACCAAAATTGTACTCCTTTTCATCTTTCAGGTCGACATAATCGCATAGAGCGCTAATGTCCAAGAGAGCAGCCTTTCGGATTATCCCTCTCAGAGAATGGCCATCGTAAGGCGCCTCGGGCGGTGGCCATAAATTTTGATTTGCCAGACCTTTAAGTAACGTTCCCAAGAGCATGCCATCGCAAGCATAGTTCATTCTTTTCGAGTCATCAAAATAAAACGAACGAGACCTGCAATTCACAAGCCCGGTTTGATATTGGCTGATGTGACCCGCGAATTCGGCGTGCATTTCTGATATACCATGTTCGCGCTCAGCCTCGATCGCATCTGCGTCAGTGTTAGTCTACCGCGGGTATTTTGACAATTTGAAGGCAGTTATTCGATGAAACGACCGGATGATTTACCAAAAACAGGACCTGGGATGGGAAGATCCTCCCAGCCCTCTTCATATTCGCTGCTGCTACTTTCCAGGGTGAGAAGGCGGGTCAGATGCTTAAACTCGGCTGGCAGATTGAATACGTACGAAACCGCCAGCCAAGGCAAGACATCGGATGTCAAAGTTGTTGGTACAGTCTTCTTGAGTTCTTTGAACCAGAGAGCCGAGTAGGTATAAAGTACATGTACCAGCCCGTATTTATCGGCCAGAACGGCCATGTTGGTCATGGTCGCCAGGTCGATTTCGCGTGGAACATGCTTGTAGTTGTGATGAATTATATCCAGGCAAATCCTCATACACGCTGCATCGTCATCGGGCAATGGCACAACCGCTTTTCCTTGGGCAAGCGCATGGCCTTCTGCAAAACGCCCCTTCGCTAGCATTGCTTTGAAAACGGCGCTCGCATGTATCAAATGCTTCGAGGACACCACCATTTTGATCTCCTTCGTTCGTACGGATTCTTTCAGGCTTTGCTCTTGCTCTTCGCCGTTTGCGCCATCGCCCTTGAGCGTCGCCTTTTCTGCGATTTCCATCTCCTGCAGAAGAAGAACCAGATCCCCATCTGGATCAAACCTAAGTTCTTCGCTGTCCATTTCGTCGTCGTGTACTGACTGCGGATGATCGGGAGATTACGAGCGGAGACTTGTCTCAAGGCGCGTCGAATTGTCGCAGAAACGATATTGATGCAGCTATTCCAAGCTTATTCGTTGTCAGGGTGTGTATGTTTGGAAGTGAGGGGGCTGATGTTGATACGCTGAATTCGCATGGCGTACCTGAAGATCTCGTTAGCAGGCGCGTTTTCTTAGGGATGTTCGGCCGTACTTATGGAAATGTTTTGAAATCCGCACGAAGGGTCCATGGTGGGGATGACAGTGGGTTTGTTCGCAGGTGCGGCAATTTGTTATTCTGCGAAGTCGAAGGATGCGAAGGGTAGGCCCGGGATTCCAAGTTTTCTGGCTCAGGAACCGGCCGTTGGATCGGTCCATGCGACATTGAAAGTTGGAATGGTGGAGAAACGTCCAACAAGTCCAACTTCTATTGTTGGTATCCCAATAATTCAACCCTTATTACCTCAAAATAGCGACAATAACGCCGTGCCTGGAGGTATAACAGCTCAGGTTGGAAGGTCGATGCTAGGAGAGAAAGGAGTTTTGATGTTTTTGCGCGAATGTTGTGAAGATTTAGTCTTGCCCTGCCGAGGTCAATCTCAGAGATTCTCAGAACAAGCCTCGGCCTCGGCCTCCATATCGGGCACGCCTCCGATATAGATCCGATAACCTCGAGGCATGGCCCAAGCAGATCTCTAAATAGCATTGCGACCCCAAGTGTAGAGTATATCGTCATTATCTTTTCATATTCATATTTTTCGTTTTTCTTTATCAGACACCACCGACAGGGTAAGCTGGTTGTGATGTTTGAGGCAAGCTTCTTTCTCATCGTTCTTCTATCTCCCTCAATGCGCCTATCAAAAATACAAGCATGCTAAAAAAAATATAAAATTAAACACTTCATCTGAATATGGTATTATTCTCGACGGGATATTTTCTTTTCCTTTTCCTTTTCTCATTATCAAATTAGAATACACACCAGCTCATCTCGCACAGATAAATCTGCCGAAACCCTCCACAGAGAGCCATAAAAGTTGATAGTGAGTCCTCTAAAAATGAGTGGGTGGTGCATCATACGATGCTTGTACCACTATTCCGGTACAATTAACTTTGGCATCGTCGATTCGTCATCGATCCGTTGATGAGAACCTAAATCTCAATTCCGAGGCAACTCCTCCATGCTTTGGAATCGAACAACGAGCGGTGACTCTTATGTTGCCACAGAAAATAATTTAAGTTCCACTAGAAATGGAGGCGACCGTATCAGACAAAAAGCGGTTGAAAGTCATCCTGGTTGATAGAAGTCGGGATCCCTTGGCTGGTTATCATGTGATTGAATCATGCTCGGCTTCCCAACTTGGAAAGTTGGCAACATGTGGGAATAGTGAGATGAGTTGTTGAGAAGGTGATCGAGATCCGCGATAGTTTAAAGGGAAGTCCTTGTGTTAAAGAGAAAACAAAATGCAAAACCACTTATGTTTGAGCAACGAGCGGTTTGTATTTCCAGAAATTCCAGGCATGCTACTTCATGAACAATGCAAGTGTAGAAAAAGACGAAGAATTTTTGCCAGAACAAAATCTTCCCAAGACGAGAACAAGCTGATAAAAGTGTACCAAGACTAAATGCTGCACCGCTTTCAGCTCCTTGAGATTGAATGCGAAAGTTCAAAGGGATGTCCCAGCGAACGATCTGAGCAAATTGCCTCGCCTGTTATTCCAAGAGGCCGTGTCTTTGCTCACGACACGTTTAAAAAGGAGCACTAATTTTAAAACATAATCTAGCTGCCAGGGATTTCATTTTGTTTTGTCTGATCTCCATTCTGGTTTCCCTTGATTCTTCAACGGCCGCTGGGAGAATGAGGTACACATTGAATCAAGATCAGTCAATATCAAAAACCATCATACGGTACCAAGAATGAAGTCGTCAGATCTTACGATGTGTAGAAAAAGACAAAGAGTGGCTGCTAAGAATTGACTTCAATCTTGGGCAAAGAAAACCCTGCCGGCAAACAAAATAGGTGCATTTCGAGTCCGAAGGGAACGAGGCCTCGAAGCAGCTTTAAGCGAAGGCCGGCTGTAGGGCGAGGAGTTTATTGCCATTGTGTAAGATTGGCTGAGAAACTCCACGAAATACCCAAGGACTTGAGTAGGCCTATCAAAACAATACGGTAGAAAGAAGAGAGAGCTGCAGACTTGCGGGAGCTGCTGAATCCGAACGTAAGCGAGCTGATGGGCGAATGGAAGGAGGAAGCCACTTCCGCAAAGTGTAGGCGACACTAAAATCCATATCGCGGTATTTGGAGGCGGATGATTGTTTTGATCAAGTGCCAAAGTGCGAAGCCAGAATCTGCAAACTGGGGTTCAAATAAAGTTGACTGGTATTTCGTCTTCTCTTTCCGCACTGTCGGATGTTAGTCTAGGTCGCGTAACATTCCAAAAGGGGGATCGCTTCAAGATTCCGAAAATACCGGTATCTAGCATACATGCCTGCAATAATAGGGCGAGCCTTTCGACCCCTCCACGCAAATGACGCGAAATACCGGTACTCGAATGCTCTACATATGATAAATTGAAAATTCTTTCCGCAACCTTCCAAGATTAGATCTTGAGAACTCGGATTCGTTCTTGTGCTCCCAAGCACGTGCACTTCAAAGCCGACTTCAGGAAAATGGCAGATAAGGATGGGGTTTCTCCGCCCCCAAACTCTGCGCCTCTTGAGACCTGATGAAAGTGCAAAGTACTACGTAATGCACCAATATTGCACAATGATATCAGATTTTCTGCCGAGGCACGCCGCGTGGACTTCTGTAAGTTACAGATGATTTTGAAAAGCATTGCTTCTTCGATCGGGGACACTCGTGGAAGAGAAGTCGGTTTCAAATCTTCAATTTATGAAAATGAAGGAGAGTAAAAATGAGAAAGGAAGAAAAGGAGAGTTGACATCCTACTAATGTACTCTCTACCATCGGAAAATATTTCCATTTTAGAACACATCCTGTTGAGGCTTCAACCCGCCTGCTACGCCGCAATTAGACATTTCCCCTCTGGGCCAATAGCCCCAATGACCCCTCCTTCGTAAAACCCGAACCGATGCATAACAGACGAATGACATCTGAGCTTTACCCAACCCCGACAACGGTCGACTCGTCTTGCACTTTCTTTCCTGTTGGTGCTTCTCCAAGGCCGCATGCAGGCTCCCGCATCTCCAAAACAAACGCCTCATGTAATTTCCTGACGTCCGAAGATACGCGGACGACTCTGCTTTCTACCGCTTGCCAGCGTTGCAAGCTACGATGTCCGAAGACGCGCAGGCGACAGCAAAGGCTAAAAGTACTAAAGGGAAGAATAAAGGGAATAAGTTTCTGGAAAGTCGATTGCGTTTGAGTACCTCGTGCACGGAGTGTCACAGGTAGGGCTACCTATTGAGAAGAAATTTTATGAGCAAGATTAAGTGAATCCATAGGAGGAAGCAGAAATGCGATCAGCAACAGCCATGCCGGAACTGTGTGAGGAGGTATCCTCAACCTCCATGTGTCTATCTCAACAGTAGGTTTTTGAGGCTCACAGTTTTACCGCTTTGATATTGACTGGTTTTTAGAGTCAGCTGTTTCTTCCTCCAAAGGAAAGCAGCCCGAGGCTGCTTCCGAGGAGATAAGCCAACAAATTGCGATATACGGCCAGGTTTTACCTTCTCAGGCGGTAGAGGTTATTAAAACTGTCGGAAGCGCTATTATGCGCCCGCCCCAATGGCATGCCCCCCGAAAAGGTATTGAAGTAAGGACCGAAGTTGCTGAAGATGTCGTGGATTTGTTGGATTCTGGCTATTCGTATCAGCGGCTCCTTAGTGAAATGGTAGCTCACTTGAGTGAAGATGAATTTGTGCCGTTGCAATATAGATACCTCGAGGGCGATCAAGAAAACCACGAAAAGGACGTCCGGTACCTGAGGAGTCTCTCGCGTCGAATAGAGAACGGTGCACCTCTTGGTCGGCTTGGGACTAATATTATGGATCCTCTGAACTTTCTACCAATCGCGCCGAATTTTCAAAATGCCCAACTTTGGCAAGGATGTAAGTAATACACCTCGCTTCATCCCATTTCCGCTAATTTTGAAAATTCTGTTAGTCGTCAAGCTGGTTTGTAAGCACCTTTCATCCATAGATGGAAAACCACATCCCAATTACTACAACGACCATTACCTTCCAGGGGGTTTGCAAAGCAAGGTCTCTATTCAAATAGCTCTTTTCAACACCGCATGCTATAAAGCCGAGCTTCAGAGGGTACGGCCCTTTTCGACACCAGGCGTCATTGCACTAAAACTTGAGACGATTGCGAGTTTGAACGAGAGGCTCAGAGATCCTAATCCCAAGTCTTCTACACGTGACGATGTGCTTGCTGCGGTTGTATATCTCACTTCAAATGAGTGGTTCTTTGGAAGTGAAGAGAATGTGCAGAGACATATTCTAGGGTTGAAAGAATTGGTGAAAATGAAAGGGGGGATTGACAATTTCCAAGGAAGCTTTTTCTTGAGGCAGATAATTATTCTGTTTGTACCCACAAAGCACGCATATAGCCAGTCTCCTGCGTATTTACTAATTCTCACTAGGAACGATTACCACGTGTCGAGCTCCAATAACGTACCAGTAGCTTTTCCTCACAGAGTTCAACATCCCGCCAGGATCCCCATCGTCAACAGTTCACCTATTCTGTATCCAGACCAGCAATATGGAAATCACTGGGCTGAAATGCGACTCACAGGAGAGACAGCACGGATCTTAGATGACCTGGGCTTCCTAACCTCTTCACTTTTAACCCTCATAGAATCTCCCCACCGATCCACAATCCAAGAAAACAACCAACTCATGGCAACCGCAAGCTGGATGCAAGCCCGCATCAGCAGTCTCCCAACCCTCATCCCTCCCTCATCCTCAAATCCTCAAATCAACATCTACCTCTACACCTCCATCCGCTTCTCGGCTCTCCTCTATCTCCGCGCCATCGCTTCACGGACACCAATCGCTCAAGTCTGTACATCCCAAGATCTCAATATGCTCTTCGGGAGCATGTGGAAAGTAACGCTTACGCAATGGCGACACATCCCCGGGATGTTCATCTGGATCTTGTTATCGCTAATTGAGGCATCAAGATATGCGCCGCACGGGAGGTTGGTGAAGAGTATGTTGAAGACGGCGAGTTTTCATTTGGGGGCCTGTGGGGATGAGGGGTGGGATATTGTGGATCGGATGTTTGAGAGGTTTATGAAGATGCAAGAGTGGTTGAGGGGGGAGGATGCGCATGTTGGGATGGTGTTTGCTGGTATGTTTTGACTTGGTCTGATCTGTGATATGGATGAACTGACACCCCTTTCCAGAGGCAGAAGAACAACAGACTCAGTTGGAGTTCTCCGCGCTTCCCGTTGCTGAAGAGCCGCCACCGCACAAACCTTTGGGAGACGACAAAAGCCATCCCTCTGCTTCCTACTCCTATCAAATTGGATCGCAAGCGACCTCACCCTGACCAATCCACCTTCGAGAAATCATTTCTTAGCGTATTTGAATCCTCCTGGCATCCAGGTGGTGCAACTTTACTAACCCTCGCTTATTCTGAGCCTCTGAGGGATGGAATCGGAATCTTGTGTGGAAAGGCCCTTGGAGAAGTGGATGTTTCCTTTGGGATTTCTCTTCCTGCGTGAATTGTGAGCAAGGGAACTAATTTTACGAGGTAGAAGAATGTTAATTGGATGAAGTTTCGGGATTTCAAACCTGGAACTGGATATTTGTATGGATATTCATATGGCACAACCCCAAATTGATTCTCAATTCACCCATATCCGACCACGCTTTCCTCCGGACGTCATTCAGTGAAGGTAACATTGTACTGCATACACTAACGTCGCGTGGCATGGCAAATGCATCGTGTTACAACCTTCATTTGTGCCTCTCGAGGTTGTCCGTATAACCCCTCTTTGTAGCATATTGTGCTTCCAGGAATTGGCGATCCAAGCATTGCAGCTTAGAGCACTCTCGCTCTGTGTGTGGTCGAGAGAAGAATTCTACGTACAATCCAGCTGTTGCGTCAGTCTCGACTGAGACCTGCCATGCAGGTAACGGATGATCTGCATGAGCGACATGCAATACATCTGCAAGCTGGCGAGACTAGTGGGGGTGGTACAGGTAACCAGGTGATCATGATGGCGGATCACATTCTGAGATGCGAATCAACATCCTTCCAGAGAGTTAGCCCATGCATATATCGAAAAAGTCCGTCCTATACGCTTCAGATCTGCCAGAATTGGAAGATGGGTTTCCACGGATGATTCCATGATGTCAATAGCCTCTTTCGGTCCAGGTTTTCTCTGCAACATGCTTTCCTTGCAATTCAACTGCCATCGACAGAGTTTTCCGATGCATATGCTGGAATTATGAGCTTAAAACCCCACAAAAAGGGTATCGACCGACGGTTTGATGGCGCCATTAGCCGCCTTCTGTCTATCATTTCTCCACAGCAAGTTTCCCATGCGTCAAATTTCTCGTGTTTTGGATTGTGGGGTAGAAAGGGGCTCAACTGCGGAGGATAAAGAAAGGGGTCTCGGCTCTAGGCGAGGCCGATCTTCGGTAGGCTCGGGAGCACTTGAGGTGGCGCCAAGACTGTTTTAAGTGCAGGCTGTGAGGTCCTGTAGGTCCGGGGATCTTGGGCATTTCTTCGCGCTGAATTGATTGTTGTTCTTCTCATCATTTACTTTCCTGCGTGCTTTGTTTATTTATGCGACATACGATTTGTATCATGAAGAATGCGATATTAGTACAGTGTACATTGCATCTCGAAGTCAGCATAGCCTTCAACGGTTTTCGAGGTGCGAGCTGTTGCGGTCGCTCGGTGGAGGCTTCTCGTATTCAGGAAGATCGCTATTCTCCCGCGAGATCCAGGGGGAAAGTTAGGGATGTCAGTGGGCTTCCGAACAGCCAAAGCCCGGGAAGTCCCTCGTGCTAGCCCAGAACTCGGCGCCTTGGAAATACTTTTAGAGTCAGGGCGAATTTAAAGATCTCTCTTGAACTCTCGGCCCGCACCAATAATCACTTTATATCTGGTCAACCGTTGTCAAAGCAGTGTCAAAGCTCGCAGTCAAGTGCCAGCTAACTGAGCCAAGCGTTGGCGAGGGAAGCCCAGCTAACTCGGCCAAGAAATTACTTTTGTGTGGTGCCACCATGCGATCAACCTTTCTCGTACCGCTCTTTAAAGGTCGGCACCCCTCACGATACTCTTATTCCATCAAGTATTGTGACAGCTTTGTCTTGAACATATACATACTTATTTGCTCGACGCGTTTACTCGCTGTCGGCGTCCTTTCGTTAAAACACCTTACTCACCTTTCTTGAGATTTACAATCATGAAGTTTTCTCTTGCATTTCCGGCCATTTTAGCCCTGTCATATGCAAACTCGGTGCAAGCTGTATGCTCCAGCAATTTACTGATTGACAATTATTCAAACTATGCGAATAACCTCAATTCACTAGGCCAATGGACTAGTGGTAAGTGTTCCTCAATATTAAATAATTGCAAAGCACTTTTAACAGGCAAACAGATGACGGAACCACTACAAATCTGGCTGCAGATGTTGCAAACAAGAAAATAACCTTCACTGGCACTACATCGAGCTATTTTTACACCACCTTTGATTGTGAGGCGGCCACTACAGACAACTACAATGCCATTACTTTTCCAATCAAGGGTCCTGCCGGAGCATCACTTCTAGTCCAGCTCCAGACTTCTACGGATTGTTCAGAAGCGGCATATACGAATCACGATTATACAGTTAGCGGAATTACCGGAGCTACTCAAACTATCACCGTGCCGTTAAGCTCATTCTCTAATGCAAACCCCAATGCTATCAGAGCCATTGTTATTGGGTCCTTCTCGATTTCTGGCGCGTGGGAAATTGGGCAAACGGAATTAGTCTGCGGAGCGGGTGCTCAGAGCTCTGCAGCTCCTGTGAGCAGCTCCAAGGCCTCCACAGTATCGACCACAACGGTTGGAGTGCTAAATGACAAGGCCATGAGCACTACGACAAGCTCTGCTGCTGCCGGAACTTGCACGAGTCTCTTGGTTGACGACTTTGCTTCCCAGTCTAGATTGACCTTCCTTTTCTACAATGCTCAGCTTAACCCTTCTTCAGATGATGGTACTATGCTTGCGGTTGCTGGTCGAGCCGATACAGGTACTTCCGTCATCGTAACGAACAACCATGTCACTCTCACCCCCGCGGATACAAGTTCATATTGGTATAGTAACACAGGATGCACCAAAGCCACAAACACCTATGGAGGAATTGGCTTGACCATTCAGGCTGCAGCAGGAACAACGTTAAACGTCGAACTCCAGACGTCCGCAGATTGTACGACCAATGCTCCAACGTTCAACGGCCTCTCCTCAACGGATCTTGGCTGGGTATTCGACGGAACTGAAAAGTACTATGAAATTCCATTCTCCGAATTCTCCGGACTGGATACCGATCATATCGTGACCTTGCTCTTTGCTGGTCTCAGCGGACCCGTTACGTTTGGTCCAATTGCCTTTTACTGCGGTAGTACAGGAACCGCATATCCAATACCAACTACCGTCGCCGTCGTTGAAGCTACTTCCACCGTCCCAGCCACCACTGGTCCAACTACTTATGTTATTGATACATTCCAAACGGCGTCAAACGACCTCGGCTTTTTCCATGGCGGAGACGACGATACTATCTTCAAGCAGACACTTGGACAACTTGCTATCAACACAAAGGGCAACGCAGATCTATCCTGGTACACACAAATTTCTGCCGGCTGTAGTGATATAACGGCGTATGAAAGTGGATATCTACACATTGCCTATACCGGAAGCAACTCGTGGTCCATCGCTCTTCAGCAACATAACCCGACTTGCAACCCAGATATCAACCCCTACCCATATACTTGGGACTCTGTGGAAGCATCCAGATACTCCAACAGTGAGAAGACCGATATTTACGTTCCACTCACACACTTCAACATAAACCGCACTCAAACCATCGGCTTCGCCCTAAAAGGGTTCTTCACCCCTAATGACACCATCATCACCAAAATCGAAATCGTCCAAACGGTTCCAGCCAACTTCCTCGTTCCCAGCAAACTCACCACCGCCCCCCTAATCTTCGCCTGCACACGTCCCAACTCCTTCGCCTTTGCCATCGACGACGGCAGCCCGGAATACGCGCAACGTGTCGTTGCCACGGTCGCTGCAGCCGACATTAAGGTCACATTCTTCACCGTCGGCGGCGCCCTACTGGACGAGAGCACGAACCTCACCGCCGTCTACACCGGCATGCTGGCCGAGGGCCACCAAGTAGCCTACCACTCATACACGCATCCCCCCATGGAAGGTCTCCCCACCCTCGCCGCCATAGACTGGGAACTTCAGAACGACATGGCCGCCGTTTCCTCAACCCTTGGCATCACATCCACCTATTTTCGACCTCCCTTTGGCACCGAAGGCGCACGCATTCGCCAACGTCTCGCAGCTTTGATCCCAGATGTGAAATTCATCGCTTGGAGTGTCGATGTGCAGGATTGGCTGTGGGCAAGTACCGACACGCCGGAGAACCAGCTTACGAATTTCCAGAGCGATGTGGATAAGGGAGGCAATTTGGTGGTTATGCATTATTTGTATAATTCGACGGTGGCTTATTTGCCGCAGTTTATTGAGATTGCGAAGAAGACTGGGAAGAACTTGATGAGGGTTGATCAGTGTATGGAGGATCCGGATGCGCCGCCTTTGTGAGGTGTCGGGAGTGTTTAGGATGCGATGCGATGGAGTTTGGGAGGCTATGATGAGCAGTAATGCATAATTGAGATTGATGAACTATGTCTATTGATCGTGTCTTTTGGAAACTTGTGTGCGTTCTTTTGATTCTCGGTATTCTCATGCATAGTGGATGTGTGATCGCAACTTCGCAAGTCGAAGGAGCGCACACTGGCAAGTTGCCGAAGCCCACTCCGGTGGAGTGAGTACATGGACGGCCTGGTGTGAAGAAGAGAAAGTCTGGAAAAGTCCAATCCGAGGGGGGGTTTATACTCGCGCTAATGGGGCGCCAGTCCCGATTTGGACAGGCGTAGTTCGACGACGACTTGCTCGACCTCGCTCCTTCCCTCTCCAAATTGCTACTCCATCGATGCGACACCTCAACTCGCACGTCCAAAATTGCGCCACTCGTACCTTCCTCCACGATATTGCGCCAGCCATACCAGCTGGAGCAACAATTTGCTGCACACTCGACCTCCTCACTTCGACACACCTCGACATCTCGACGCACCCGAGCAATCAAAACGACTCACGATACGCCCGCCTCAGCAATTCCCGTATCAATCTTTTGTAAATTCCTGGGTTGCGTACTTTGATCAATGTCCAGAAATATTCGTTCCTTGGCAGATGAAAACACCTCGCCCAGGCAGTGAAATTTGCTAACTGTGGGGTAATCCCAGGGTAGGCTAACGAGAATAAGACTTGGCGAGATTCACGGGCGTTCGCACGGTACCAATTTTTTGTATTATTGTCATTTTAGCTCGTCTATCCCTCGTTCTTCTCTTCGCTTCTTTCTCTGATAATTGCACCAATATTGTGGTTGAGGTTGCATGTCCCGGGGGTGCGCAAACTGGGCGGTATACCGGTAGGGAGAGGGTTGACGTAAATACCGGTAAGCGACTCCCCCTTTTTCTTGGTTTCTTAATAGGATAAGGCATCGATTGATCTGGCATATGAATGCCCTAGATAGCAATAGGAACCCATGAATGAAAGTATTTCTTTAACTCATGATTTCGTTGCAATTCGCATAAAATTCATTTGGCCATGCCCCTGTCCTGCCCCTTCTCGATTTTATTGCATTCCGCGTTTAATTCACATTTCTACGGCGCTTTGAAACACGATTTTGCATTTAGCTTTTTATTCACTTCCCATTCTGACCCAGAAAAATATCTTTATTATGAAATGGAATGTGGAAGTAGAAAAGACTGGTGATTGAGAGAGTAGCTCGTAGCGGCAGGACGTTCCCTCTTCGTCATTTATAGAAGCAAAGCGAGGAAGAGACAAATGAGTAGCAGGTGCTAGGCTCAACCTATACCAAGAGGCCGTTGCGTCCTGCTTTATGTTTGTGTTTAGTGAACCGATGTCGGGATTCCAATTAAAGTTGAATAGATTGGGTAGTATATATAACGGTAATCAAAACTTGATCTCCTCCATATTTTTGAAATACTTACATACCAATAACGGAATTGCTACAAAGTTTGGACGAGGAGATATATCTGAGGCGCATGCGATTTTATGATTACAGTAGCATCAAGTTTATGCCGATTGTGCCGTGCGTGATATTGCTTTTCTCGACCTCAACACTTTCACTTTCTCCAAATCGTACATCCACTGGGTCGTAACCGACTACTTGCAGTTGCAACGGGGACAGTGCAGCTGCTCAAGACACTATCCTCCTTGCAAGTACATGCATCGTGCGGGGCAACTCGCATTGTTTGGATAGATAGGGGAAATTGGGGTGGTAGGTGCTTCAGCTGCCGGTCTGGCACTGTTGATGTTACAGTAGTGCTTATACCACGAGACCTCACTCCTCCCAAGCATTTGATATCGTGGTACTTGCCCAATCATCAAGTCTTAATCTCGCCCATATACCGGAGAGCATGGACCGAGTCACCCGGCCGAAAAGTGTAGATGTACCGTAAATCTCAACATAGGCCTTGTCGTCTCTGTCCGCGAGATCAAGTCTGGCAATATGTCAACTATCTCACACCATAACGTCGGATTCGAGTGGTGGTTGGGAGGTAGTACCGAAAGGCAAACTTTCTCCACTGAACGCCTACCTACTTTGAAGGGCGTGCGATTCTTCCGTTAAGTTGTGGCGCCGTGGCCCGTGGTGGCTCACTGGCAGTGCTCCGTTTGCAACATTCCAACATTCATTCCGCCACGAATGGTTCTTATTGCTGGATTTGACAATTTTCCGGTATCCAGGCAGCTGAACACACGAGGCTAACTGCAGGATGTTCTCGTACTGAAGTGGCGGGTTCGGCAACGGCATAATTCACGAAGGAAGCTTGACCGAAGATCGAAGATCGAAGCGACCTCTTGCCAATCCCACCCCCACGTCCAAATCCAGACTCCGAGTCTTTGCAGCACACTTCCCTTCCACGGTAGCAAATTCGAACTCCGTCTTCGGATTCCAAGATATCACGTATTTACAGAAGTTGAACAGAACCCTTTGGGCAACCACCGAGGACGGTTAAGCATCTCCATCGGCTTCCACGAGAGGCCCACGCATCACGAATCCTTTCGATCGAATCTCAATCGAAAACGGTCCTCCACTGATCACATTAAAAGCTCTTCGCGAATGATGAACGGAATCATTAGCTAATTGTCTAAATAGCCTATGCTGACTCGCATTTTCTCCAAAACTTCTCTGAAGTCCCATTCACCGAAAATAACCAAGACAAGAGACCTTTCCTTCCGAGATCCATCACACGAAACCTACACAAGCAGAAAAAGGCATTGATAGAAGATATATACTGGTGCAAAATATCGGCAGTTCGTGTCATAGCTGGCCCTTTCAAGCAAGTTGGAATCTTGAATGGTGAAGACTACTAGGCTCTGCGTCCTCCTTCACCCACTGTGATTGGTAACGCGCATTTCAGAAGCTCTGGCAAAGTTCTGTTCATCATTCCGGGAGAATTCTTACGTGTACATAGCCACTACCGGTATCTAGGGAAAACAAGGCGTTATGGTTGTGTTCAATTGGTGGATAGAGAAGTTTCAGGTCTGGTCAAGTCGAACAACGACCAAGTAATGTATCTATAGCACACTAGCTACTAGAAATGGAGCAAATGGCGTTCCTGAACTGTTTATACTCTCACTGCGATCCCACATATACCATCTTGGCCCCCCCGAACTCTTCACGACGCATAGCAGTCTCCATCAAATCTTACACTATATATCACAATGCAGTATAGCAGCAGTCTCCGTCGAGTGTGTGTGGTACGGGAAGCTGCTCGGCACGCTTATCAGGAAACTAGATGTTTTCAAAATACACTTGGATTTTTGTCGCCATATCTGTTCCACTAACCAATAGGCACCAAAGCGCTCGTCAAACTCAATCTGATATGTTTCTTCAAGGATTTTCTTAAATCGAAATGGGAGCCCCAGCATCTTCGGAATAGTGATCAACCGCAGAGAATAACAGATGCCAAAACGCAGCAGAGGAGAACAAATGAATGACTTGGTGCGCAAACGTAGCACAGTCTGGAAAGAGACGATCCCTGATGGCTTCCTTCCCAAATATGTTGAACTCCGTCCAATGGCCTAGCAAAACACATCAGAAGGCCAGTTTTCAAAAATTGGCTACCGCAGAATGGGGATTCACTTACGGACCAAAGGATGTTGCTAACTTAGGATTGGTAACCCTTCAATCGACTTGGAGTGCTTCCTGCCGATTTTCCCTAAGGTTTACCTCCTGTTATGTCTTTCCTGAAACCCCTGGGCACCGTAACTCCTCACCATTTGCCGTAACTGAGCCTCTCTCGCCGCTTGTGATCTTGCCAACTCCCTTCTGTTGTTCTCGGAGCAGATCTGGCACCAGCCCTTGCAATCACTATCTGAAGCTCTGTACCTGTATCCTAATATAAGCCATGGTTTCACCAACCGTTGGCTCTTAAAATAGTCAACGAAGCTTCGTACTTACTCGTTCGGGCATCCTATTCCAATCGCCTTTTCGCACCATATTGGCTTAACTTCTCCAGGGTGACCACACTGATCCTGGAATTCCAGACCAAAGTCAACTTACTTATTCTAAGAAATATGTAAAAGTGGCAAGAGGCGCTTCTGGAGTACGGGCAATTATTGTACACGACTCTAGAAACTGACCGCGAGGGAGTGCACTAGAGATTCAACTTACCCAGATTGGGTACGATATTCCACACATTTTGCATGTGAATTTTTCGTTGTCAGTATCGTGGTGATGATGATGTTGGCGGCGGGTGTTGTGATTTTCGAAGACTTGTGGAACTTTACTAACGTGGCAGCAGTTTTTCCAAGTCTGTTGTGATACAAGAAGGCATTCTGGGAAACGACCACGCCTCCGATGAGGCGCAACTCGGGGTTGGAAGAGGGGGTTTAAAAGCCTTGCGGGGAAATCAGCCCCGGTGAATAATTAGGTGACAATCTTATGATAATAGGAGACGAGGCAAATTGAGGTCTCACTAATGGTACCAGAAATCCCTTTGCTTGCATACCGGAAGCCTTCCCGTGACCTTCGCGGGTTGTTGTTCTATTTCGGCTTATTCAGTGTTACCTCGACAGCGAGGTGCCGCTTCGGGGCAGCCTGGATCGCCGATCGGACCCTTGTCGCATGCTAACGGGTCCAGGAGAACTTCCCGTTCAGTCCAAGCACAAGGCCGTATGTATTGGAGAATATTCTGTAACATTTGACTCTGAGGCTCGTTCTAAGCTCATTGGCTATAGCTGTTTCTGTCATTTTTGGTTCATGTGTAGCATCGACGATCTGTTTCCTGCGCCACTTGCTCGCTACCCTTAGTAATTCTATGACAAGCGAGGGCGGGAAAAACCTTATGCACAAGACTGGAAATCTTTTACAAAGAGAGCGTAAGTTCACGATGATTCTCTGTTGCACGGCTCAATGAAAGTATACAGAGCTAGGAAAACTCGAGTTGTTTTAACTGTCGTGCTATTGCAACCTCGGGGCTTCAAATAACCTTAGTAACCATTACCAAGACAGCGATACCAGAAAACTTCGGCAATGCGACATTAGAAATCAAGCTTGGTCTCAATTATGGGTGGCCTATCAATATGCGGAGGTACTTCCGGTCAGCTCTGCAGACTCTTGCAGAAAAGACCCTTGTAACCTGCAAGTCGTTTAGGCACACTTGTCTCTTCATACCTATTCACGAACTTTCTCCGGTCAAGAAGAACAACAAGGGATGCAACGGATCAGGAAATATTTTCCCTTTCGAAGAATTTGTTGGAGAAGGTCGGGCGAGTTTGTCATTGTGTACTGGCTGATAATTTGCCTCAACAAGCAGAGCGGTGGGGGCTGTTTTATGTTTTACACTTGCTTATTCCTGCTATTCACGATACGCAATCTGTTGCATTATTATCTAGTACATGAAGCCCTTTGTTATTGGAAGTTTGAGTGGATTTTGGGAACACACCGCAAGTTGAAGGAGGGGGATGCTCTAGTGAATTCGGGAAAACTCACATTTGAACTGAGCCTAGGGGGAATTTCTGGGCGGGACACAGTCTTGTGTTATCAGAGGCAAATTGATAATGATTATAAATTGCACCAGCGGAGGTATACTATCTGAATTTCCCACAAAAATCGGCATGTCAATATATACTTTGTCACTTGATTTATTAGAGAGCCTTTGAACTGCGGGTAGTTCAACAGGAGCACGATAGAACCCGTATTCTGCTATAATACGTGACTCTCCCTGGAGACTTGCTGTATCTTGCCTGATGCCGTGTCTGCAGCCAAGAGGCACTTTACGGAGAGAGCCGTCCTGAAAGGTAAGTTAGATAACACTACAGACAGGGCTACCAGGGGATTTTAAAAATGTTAGAGTACACATACTTAAAGCCAGGAAATTGGTGCACTGTGTATTTATTCTAGAAGACTAGGCTGATAAATGAGGAATTCGAAAACTTGAAGTGTTTTTTCTTCTTTCTTATTGCCATCTCATGAACTGCAGTGGTTGTTCTTGAGAAGGAAAGCATGCTTAGCGGTGCATCTACCCTTGAATTTGAATATAACGCACGGTAGTATGAGTTCTTGAAGCACATTTTAAGACCCCTATTATGTGGGACAAATAGCGACATGATCAGACCATCTGATTGCATGCCCTGCGGATTTGCGGTCAAGACTCAATATCGTGATAATTTTCTATCAGCTTCTTCATTAAAAATATATAGGGTTTGTTCAATTGCATGACTATCATTGCATCCAGTATTGTGAGGCTTGGCGATCGCCGATCGCAAGAGAGCAGTAACGGACAACCAAGCTATGGCAGGAGCATCTTCTTGACCATTCAACGTTGCGTATAGCATGCCTTTGGATCATTCTCGGATATTTGGCATGATGAACCAATTAATCTAATCCAACTTTTTCGCATTCCAGCTTATCATGCTATAAGAAATGGTAGTACGCAAAAGAACGCCATGCAACTATAAACCATGGTGAATACTTTGAAATAAGTGCAAAATCAGTACCGTAAACCGCTCGTCAACTGTTATCTTCAAAGTTCATTAGTTCAAGTATCTATGAAGCTCTGCGACATGAGTGAATTCAACAGTTTTTCTACTCCAAGGAGCAGCTCACCATTTCAAAAAATCTTGCCATATGATAAATATCGCTACGCGAACCAGAAATGGCTAGCCAATTCCTACGGCGGTTCTCTTGAAGGCTCACCGAAACTTGCCGAGATATTTGCCACCTGATACCAGAAAGCACTTGGGAACTTTGACATCAATATTACGATGACTTGAACTAACAATCAATTGAAATAAAAACAAATACATGAAAACTATCTACTCTACTGTCTGAACTCATGCTGCCCAAGATAATTACAATCTTCTTCAGTGGTAGAATCCGTTACACTCTCATAAGCCTGGCTTCCCCAAAGTTCCGAATCCTCATAGTACGACATACCTGACGCCACCGGATTCATTCGCAGCCATTCGCTTACCTTCTCTCGACTACGAATCATTCTCTTGGATGAAGGGATAGTATCTACGTTAACTTCCTCTTCCATCTCAACAGGTTTAGTTTGACAGTTCACCTGATACGTATTAAACAATTCCGGAAACATCGGCTGAGTGTTGGCCCAGTTCTTCGCATGCCATTCGAGGAGCCAGAGAAGTGCGAGGATGATGAGGATGACGATGACGAATGGGAGAAATATGAAGGAAAGGATGGTGATAGAGACGATGCTATAATAGGTTAGGGCGCCGCTATTTGTAATAAATCGATGGGTAGAGAGGAGGTAGATGATCGTGAGTATGCCTAGAGCGAGGTAGAGCATGGTTATAGATTTCTGGGGGATTATCAGTGTATCTTCGTAGTGGGGGTGAGTACTTAAATGCTAGTAGCTTTGGTGAACCCTCCTGGGGTAGTGATATCTTGCAGCTGAAATGTCGAGTTGTGGATTAATGTGAGGAATTTTTTTAATTGGATTTGCAAAGTGAAAATGCGACGGCGGATAGGTTTTATTATCTCATGATTCTATTGTTCGCCATTTTCTTTGTCACTCAAAGGAAGGGTTGTGCAAATAAAGCACGCATTGTGTACACTTGTAAAGAAACGAAGAGTTACATTGATCTTTGTTGAGGGTCGATTGTGCGTTCAAAGATACAGTCAGACTAAGCGCCTTAGTTTTCTCTTTGAGAACCACTTTCTTGGTCTTCTCTCTCAACCCCGCATGCTAAGCAAGGACCCTTGAACTTCTTCACTTGGATCGTAACATTTGGGCAGTCCTTCTCCAAGACGGCAAAGGGTTTCTCTGGGCAAACTTTGACAACGCTGTAAGTCTGGTGGGTGACGATCGCGCAAGAAGTGGTTTCCAACTGGATTTTGCACATTTTCGTGGACGTGGAAAGGAGGATGCAGTTTAAGAAATGAAGTGGGAAAACCGAAGGTATTTCTACTTTTAGAACAAAGATGGCAAGGGTTGTTTGGTGTTTGACAAGGTCCTTTCATGCTTCAAACTAGGAAATGATGGATCGTAACAAAGGGTCTAAGATCATGTAAGATGTGTAATGGATATTATTTTTGCACTTCTTTGGTAGGAAGGACAATGAATTGTGTTACATAAAACCACAGCAACCTTTCCGCCAGATTTTTGGACCTGATTAGATCTCGTTCATCACAACTCTGCTAGTAAGTTATTCATTCCTCCTCCGCCTGAGCAAAAACAAAAACATTATCTTCGCATCAACTCTCTGGATAGAGTCCTACCAAAAAATTCTACAGTCTTACGCTCCAAAAAGAATCCACCCCGTTTTCTACTTCAATCATCTATCATTCCATCATGACTTTCGCTAGCACCGTCATATCCTTGTTCAATTACTTCTTCGACAACGATAACAGCGCCCTCTCACTGTTCTTCTGCATCCTCTTCGTCGAGTTCATCACCACCATCACACTCGGCCGCGTAGCTTCCATCATCCTTGCTCTTTTCCTGGCCGCCTACGCCTTCAGCCGAACCCCCGATAGAGTTATCATTATTTGTGTTACTGCTGCTGCTTTGCTTTGGTTGTACGTTAAAAACTGTGGCATGGCTCCATTTTTGGAATGGTTCGCTTGGGCTTGGGAGGTTGTGGCAATTGAGGCAAGGGCATGAATTCCCACTGGGAAGGAATAAGAATACTTCATAAATAGATTTTTTTGATAAAATAATAAATTGAACGTCGTCCATAACAATTGCATTCCTCCCTAACACTTTAGATCTACAGTATGAGATCAACCTTCACCCGAATAATATCAATCTAATTGCAATACAGCCAGTTCCAAAACTCCAAAATCAATTCCAACGTTTTGTTGTAATATATAGGCCGTGATCTACGTAAGGTCGCAAGGTCCTTTTGAAAAACAAAAAACAGCAAGCTCTCCAGGAAGTGGGTTGCACATTTACTGCGTGTGCCCTAATCGGTCGATTCTTTCTGTGACGCAGAGGGTGATATTTTGGCAAGTGTATGATTCGCCAAATTACTCGCCGTACGATGGCGAAAGCTTTCCTTTGCGATTAGCCCTATTCAGAAACCTTGCGGCGCAAACAACACTTACCGGCCCCCTCAGCAATTTCTCTCTTTATTTCGTCTACCCACTGTTGAGACTTAAGCTTCAGAGTTTCTACGTGGTGGTTTCCCAAAACTCTTGATTCTAAGACGACAACTTCTTCCATCATTTGCAAAGCTTCCTCCTTCTTACTAAGGTGATACAACGACACTGCCAAATTGTGCCTCGCTATTAGGGTATGTGAATTCTCGAAACCGAAGAGTCCTTGTGCAAGATCAAACAACTCTGTTCCAATGTCATATTGTTTTTTATATTCCATCTGCTTGTGGTACAATGTCCCGAGACCGACCATTATGAAGAAAGCTGATGAGCTTCGTTTCCCTTGAGTTCTTGAGCACCTTTCGAGTGCTTCTTTTAATAATAATCCAGCGTCTTCATAAAACCTTGCTGTGGTATATGCATTGGCCAGGTCGACCATAGTGTGAAACATCTCTGGATGTTCAATTCCCCAGAGGTTCTGTGCGAGTACCAAGGCTTGCTGTGCGTCCAGAATGGCCTGGTTATGTTGTTCCTGTGCAGATTTGATTCGAGCAGATAAACGTAAAGTTTCTAGTAATTCTACATCATCCAGGCCCAAAAGTCGGGGTTTTGACTCCAATACTTCGGCGTTTAGTCCAGCTGCCTCTTCAACGCGTCCTTGTTCAAAAACTAGACGTGCCAAATCGTCCATGCATCTCAGAGTCTAGGTGTGCTCGTCGCCATTCAATTCTTTGCTAGAACGCAATATAACACGGTACAGTTTCTCAGACTCTGCTGAGTTCCCCAGCATTTTGTAGGTACCTGCAAGATCGAGCATAACTTCTAATGTTTCGTTATTTTTTAACCCGTATTCTTGCTCAGGAACGTCCAGTAAGTCGGTAAGAATCGGTAATGCCCGGACATCATGACCTTGCAATATGTAGATCCTTGCTAATTCGGCACGAACTTCGCGGGCCATGGATTCCCGATTTTCACTGTTATTCCAGTGCTGTAATTTGGGTACCTCTTCGGATGTAGGGAACTCAGTGTGCTGGGTCAACACCAATACCTCTACTTCGTTCATTATTTCTGAAGCTTGTTGCAGATATCCTTCCGCTTCTTCATAATGACCTCGAATAAACCCAAGATACGCCGAAACCTTTCGGAGAAGCTCCGCATGCTGTGAAGGGATATTTAGGCCCCTGGCGTATTTAAGCACCTGTTGTGCGTGTGGGTAATATGTAGTAAATATAGGTAGGCTCCGATTCTTGTCGAAGCTGGCATCTGGATAGGCTTCCTCAAATGCACACAGAGAATAGGCCGCCCATGGTTTCAGGAGACAATGATCGTGGAGCCACATCCGCGTCGCAAGATGCACTAATCGATGCATATCATATGTTTTTTTGTCCGAGTTTCGAGCGATGAAGGCAAAGTCAAGCAGATGGCTTAGCGTCCGGGTGAACTGCACATCTGAAAGACGACGCCTAGGGAGGAGATCCTCAGGTATTTTCTGACGATCAAGGAAGCTCATGAAGTAGAGCAATTTTTCGGAATCGGGATAGTTTTCTTGAAGTTGTTTGAAAGAGATGATCCATGTTGCCGCGACGGCATTTGGCACATTTTGGTCTCGTCCATGCGTAGCAGCAAACTCCTCACTTAAAAGCTCCCATTTTTCAGCGTCGGTTTCCTCAAACATCCGAGAATACTCTGGAATGCTTTTTTTCGTGTGAAACATGAATGAGGCAGCCTGGTAGATGGCGAGAGGCAGGTGTGCGAGGTGGTCGATAAGTCCCTTGGCTTCCTCTTTATGCGCCTCGTCCGCGTCTTTCGTGACTTGCAACATGAGCATGCAGCTATCAATGTCCAAAGCTGGTAACTCAAAGCAGCAATTCGGGGATATCTGTAGGCCCCTGCATACCCCCTGTCGCCTGGAGGTGCAAAGTATAGCGCCGTGTGCACTGTTCGGCAGATAATCGGCTAGCGATAGCTTCTTGTTTTGAGAAGCATTCTTTTCGCCCTGCTTGTCGAAAATATCGAGATCATCCGCATTGTCGACGATAATTATCCATCTTCCGTGGCTTTCATCCTTCAAATGGTCTCTGATGATGGCGAGCTTATCAATCTGAGGGTCTTCTGGTATCACAATACCAAGAATCTCCGCGATATCCAAGAAAGACTGCTCGAATTTGGCCTTTGTAGCGGCATGGGCCCAGAGGATAGACACCACCTTCTCTTTACACTCCCTTTTCATGACGTACGCGTGTTCCACAGCAACCTGAGTTTTCCCCGTGCCCCCTAGCCCCCAGAGTCCGACACGAGAATGCACGTCAGGCTTGAACTCCATCTTAGCTCGCAGTGTTGCGAGCAACTCGACACGGCCAACAAAATCTTCATTCTTTGGGTAGGGAAGAAAGAACACGGGAAGGTCTGGAGTCTTGGCTTTTTGGGCTGATCTCGAGGCTAGCTGGGCAGCTGCCTCTATAAATGTATTATTAATGATTAGATTGCTATTGGGCCAAGAATTAATGTAGCTGAAGTCCAATGTCGCCATATTTGCCGACTTGATAGGTCGCTGTTGTGCGACTAGTAGGACGAAGCAGAGATCCCGATATACTTTGGTGGAATGGAAGTGGAGATCCGTTATTTCGTCGAACAAGACGTGTCTGATTGTTGAACCGATCTCGTCCAAGAATTTCGAGGTCGTGGCTTTGCTTACCGGTTAAATGCCGACTTGCATTTTGAGATGGAGTGTAGCACTAAATCTCACCGATATCAGTCGGCTGGGTGGCTTCATGCGTAGCGAGGCGCAGCTTAGTAGTGTTTTACTAACTTTATTTGCGAGGCTCATCTAGTGCATACATACAAGCCGGGCGAAATTAGATAGTTGCCTGATATATACAGGCTATTGTATTAAGAGATGGTGTACATCACTAAATCTCACCGAGTAGTAGTTTATTAACCCTACATCTGTAAGGCTCATTTAGTGCATACATACCAGCCGGGCGCAATTAGATAGTTCATAGTTGCCTGCTCCAAATGCATGCAGTCTGCTGCAATAAGAGATGGTATATAGCACCAAATCTCACCGAAATTAGTCGGTTAGGTGGCTTTAGGCACAGCGAGGGGCAGCTCAGTGGTAGTTTACTAACTTTACCTACGAAGTACAAGGCTCACTTATTGCATACATATAAGCCGGGCGAAGTTCGATAGTTGCCTGCTCCAGATGCACGCAGGTTGCTGTAATAGGAGATACTGCAGGGTTGGATGAACTGAAAGTCTATGCAAGGCTCCGCCATCAAATAGACATAAAGGGATCATCGATTCCTCGGAGTTTTCAAGGACAAACTCCACTAAAATTTGTTGACTACAGTCCCAAATACGTTATTAACGCTGTCGCCAAAGTTGAGGAATATGGCGGAAATTGGGATCGCAACCGGAGTTCTGGCCTTGAGCAATTTCGCTGTCCAGCAGTGTATAACTGTTCGCGAAACCATACAAAGCTATTCCACTAGGACTGTCGCAGTCCGGAACTTGTGTGGGGAGTTAAATGATCTGCAAGTCGTCGTGGAATCAGTGGGAACGACGTTCAACTCCAACCCGACAGATCTTGCGCTTCTGAGCCATCCCCTCTTAATGTGCGGAGAAATCTGCAAGGATTTTCAAGCTCTCATCAAGAAGAATATCCGGCATTCTCCTGAAGAGGAGGCTAGTCGCCGAGACTGGCTTAGATTGAAGTGGCGTGGAGGTGATATCGACAGGTTCAAGTCTACGCTGTTGACACTTAGAGGGATTTTCAGCCTCGGGTTACAGCATGCCATCTAGTGAGATTTATCTGTGAACTTTCGTAATATCCGAACTGACGAGTATCGTAGCCAAAAGTCTGTAGCGCTTCACGGTCAGGCCGCTCTGACAAATGAAAACCTGGAGATTTTGAAGAACAATGCGACAACAGCTCAATCAAGACTCGAAGAGTTACTCGAGATATTCGGCGACAGGCTCGAAGAACTCAGCAGCGAAAATTCGGACGAGGCGAAATTAGAGAGAAAGCAAATACAGGAGGACTTGACGAGCATCAAAGAGATCTTGGCCATATGCACCCGCGCGCTAGAAACGACGAAGGGAGCTAGCTACACCTTTGAAGATGTTACCCAAGCCGAAAGCGGACATATAACAATTACTGCAGGAAGCAACAAGGTGGATAGCCTCATAGCCAGGCGGATTACCTCTGGTAATCATTCCATCATATTGTTAGGTGGCGTATCCAACGAGGCGGTGCTGAAGGCCCTTGAGAGGAAGCAGGACGATGTTGTTGCTCGAAACGCCTAAATGTGTTGTTGGGATTGGCCTCCAAAATAATTCCAAGATGTTTTCCCGGAGCTAGTCCTACCAGAATTACGTGGACTTGTAGAGTTTCGTGCCGGAAAAGGGCTGCCTCCTATCTTGCAGGTGGTAAGTGCTATAAGAAATTTCAACTATGGTTCTCGTAGTTTCAAAGTGCTCTGTAGACAATTACCTTAGTATGACAGCCTTACGTTTCCGACTTCAATAAACGAGCAATATAACGAGTATAACACCGCATTAATTAGTTTAGAACACCACCCCTCCCCCGTTTTGATCTTGATTCCTCCAGATATTCTGGCACAATAAGGACCAAAACGGGAAAGCAAAACAGGAGTCTCTCTCCCATTCTACCCTCAATTCTCTCTCAGGGTCTGGCACAATGAGGTTAAAACGGTGGAGGGCGGCGCTCTACACAATTATTATCGTAGGCCTTTGCTACGTGCTAGTTGATACGACTAGTAGTGTCTATTAGGTGCATACACCCATAGCGCTAGCAACTGTGTTATTCGGCATGCCTTAGGTGCGCACACCGGGGTATACTGACAATAGCAATGGCATATCGCTAGGAGATTTTGGTTTTTGATGGGCGACACTAGTGGTCACGCTTTACTGTCCAATCGATGTTTTCCTCAATTAAAATTTTCCCGATGAGCACTTGTTGGAACGAAATGCACCATGGGACTGTGGTGAAGATTTAATTGAATGACTTTCAAGGAAGCCAAAGGGTATCATATTTCGACAGAGTTTAGCTGAAAGATGGTTTTTCCAGGTGAATCAAACCATTCGCAGGCTGAAAAATAATGGTCAGCTAAGATGATACCAATTTGAATAGAAGACTTACTGGAATGAATTGCCTCAGTCGAACGCCCGCCTGTTTGAAAACATCAGCGGTTTCCCCATCCATACTATAGCCTTGGCTGTAAACAACTTCGCTGATACCAACTTGAGCAATCTTGATACTACAAGTCAAGCACGGGCATGTATCGCAATACAATATCGCACCCTCTCGGATTCTCTCTCTACCTGCCTCCAGCAACGCATTTTCTTCCGCATGTAGACATAAACACGTTCCAAGGCCAAAACCAGATCCAAGACCTTCATTGCAGCGTGGACAACCACCTTCTCCACAATTTTTTAAACCTCGCGGTGTACCATTATATCCAGTGCTGACCACTCGTTTCTGTCTGACCAAGACACACCCTACCCGTCTTTTCATGCAATTGCTTCGTTGTGCCGCCAAAGATGCCAACTGCATAAAATATTGATCCCAGCTGGGCCGTAGACGGTCTTCATTCGTCAAGTCCAACTTTCCCAATGTTGCGTACAAATGTGCCAAATTGCTCGAGGTATTTAACAATCGTACGGTGGCTCGCGATATCAGAGGCAGGAGACCGCCATCGTGGCTGAAGAGATGTTCGTCGGATTTGAGGGTAAAGTCTTCCAAGGAGAGAGTTTCAGAGGATTGCGAAGCTTGAATTCGGGCATTGCAACGTTTCCAACGAACACTGACGGGAGCATCGACACTGATAAGGATGAAAAATGGACGGCGGAGAAGTTTGTCAAGGATTGACTCGGTGTGTATGTCTGTTGTAACCCAACGCTGTCGCCACTGCTTCGTGACAAACTCTAGTAGATCCTCGGTAGTATCGAAAACATGTTCGCGCTTATCTTCGGCCGCCTTTTCTGGTATTTCGTATTGAGGAACGGTTCTCATCAATGGTTTGTTGTCTTCTCGCTCGGACTCCTCTTTAGCAACGATAATTGGGGTCGATGAAGAGCGACTGCTAGCGGAATTGTCCTCCCGAAGGTACAAGTGCGTGAAGCCATGGTGTTCCTTCAAATATGTTGCAACCGTGCGTTTCCCGGCGCAAATCCCTCCACAAAGACCGATCAACATGGTGGTCGAGCTGAATAATTTTTTTGGTGTTGTATTTCGAGGGGCTGTTTTTCCAATGTCACAAACTGGAAGCTTCAAGTTCAAGCTGAAGTCGCGTCACGCGTTGAGATGGTCCATGCTTTTTCCAATCGGGCGGGAGCGGCTGTTACCGTCCGCCATAACTCCGAAGCCACCTGCATTTCACTGGCTTCTCAACCGAAGTCTTGCCTTGCCCGGCTTCGACCTGGGATCACCTGGAAGTGGGGGCACGTGAGGGCAGCCCTCAACACAGCCAGCACTTATATCTGACGCATGACTGTTTTTGCCCAGTCCTTTGCCCACGAGCCATTATCATAACATTCCGGATATTCCCATGAGATCAACATTCACGTTGCGCGTGCTTTCACTCTCACTTCGTTGTGAATAACTTCGCATCTTTTACAAAACCCCAGCCTTGCTTTACACTGCGTGCCCCTCCAGAACTCCCCCGCCGTAATCAGCAACAAGCTGCCTAGAATCGCGTCTATTCTGCCTCATCGCCCATACTCCGAGGGAAACCTTCAAAACCGCCGTCATGGCCTTGAAATTTGCACCTTTCAGCTCCGAGATTGAGCTTCCATTCTACACGGCTCTGTCACAATCCAAAATCGATCATGATAAACTGGACGATTCGGCGCGCACGGTACTGGGGTTGTATGAGCCTCGCGCCACAGCTCCAGAAGACAGTTGCCGAATGAGAGTCCTCGGGAACGCTCTCAATAGCGATGAGTAAGTGCACTTACTCGAAATGTAAAAGGATGGGACTGACTGAGTGAAGCGTTCCGCCAAACCATATACGTGCCGAGGGCAAAATCAAAAATGTCAACACTATTGAAGACTTCAAGAATATCGATAAGACGGCCATTCTGCAGACGGCTGCTAAACAGGTATTACACTACGAGATTCCTTGCAAAAACTTATCACTAATGTCTTTTAGATCTGGGATGCGATCAACGATGGCACCATCTATTCCATCCCTTCTCTTCTCTCTTCATTCTCTATCCTCTCATTTGCAAATCTTAAAAAGTATACTTTCACATACTGGTTTGCCTTTCCCGCACTGCACTCAGACCCAGCTTGGAAATTGGCTGCTGAGCAACCAAAACAGCTTCTAGGACACGAGACTTCTGAACTTGTAGAAGAAGTCGGAACCTGGAAGTATGGGACTGATCCACGAGAGCATGGGTTCTTTCTTGCGAAGAGAGTCCCCCTTACGTCTCATCAGCAGGCCGAACACCCTCCAACACCAGGGACACCAGGGCCCGGGTTATCTTACAAGTGGGTAATTGGATCTTTACAAAAATTCGAATCCGGGTTTTTTCGAGGAGTCCAAGACGAGGATCAATTTGTGGCATTTGTCGATCCTTCTACATATCCCGAAAACCCCGGTTGGATGCTTAGAAATCTGCTGGTTTTGATAAAGCAGCGATTTAAGCTTGACAAAGTGCAAATTCTAAGTTATCGAGACGTTCATTCGAAGAGGCATGAGGCACGGAGTCGTGTCTTCCTACTTGAAACCCAACCGGATGCAGGAGAAGTAAGCGTCATGCCTCGCGTTACTGGATGGGAACGCAACAGCGTCAATAAACTAAGCGCCAAAGTTACGAGTCTTGCACAGTATATGGATCCAACGCAACTGGCTGATCAAGCAGTTGATTTGAATTTAAAACTCATGAAATGGCGCATTGCCCCCGATCTAAATCTGGAAAAGATCAAGGAGACGAAATGTCTTCTTCTCGGCGCTGGAACTCTAGGATCATACGTCTCACGAGCGCTCATGGCGTGGGGAGTACGAAAGATCACATTTATTGACAACGCAAATGTCTCATTTTCCAACCCAGTCCGACAACCACTTTTCGACCACAAAGACTGCCTTGAAGGCGGAGCTAAGAAAGCATATCGAGCTGCAGAAGCTTTGCAAGAAATCTATCCAAATGTTGACAGTACTGGGCATGTTCTGTCGGTCCCCATGCTTGGCCACCCAATAGAGGACGAAGCCAATACGAGGCTCGATTTCGAGACATTGCAGAAACTTATTGAAGATCATGACGTTGTTTTTCTCTTGATGGATACGCGCGAGAGCCGATGGCTTCCAACTGTCATGGGTAAAGCTGCTGGGAAAATTGTCATGAATGCCGCTCTCGGATTTGATACATATGTCGTAATGAGACATGGAATTACGGCGCCAGATGGTGGTCCGGCAGCTTTAGGGTGTTATTTCTGCAATGATGTTGTAGCACCTGGAGATGTAAGTACTCGTTTCTTCTTATTCCATACCCTCAAACTCAAGCTAACTCAAAATGCAGTCTATCAAAGACCAAACACTCGACCAACAGTGTACAGTGACTCGTCCAGGAGTTGCAGCTATGGCGTCGAATCTTCTTGTCGAGGTACTGGTTTCTATATTACAACACCCATTAGGAGGACAAGCTCCAGCACCAGTTGCTCGAGTCAACAGCGCCACCGCTTCTGTTGATTACGAAAAGGATCCCCCAGATCATCCCCTCGGCATCATACCCCATCAAATTCGAGGATGGCTCTCAACTTTTCAGAATAAGATCATTAGCGGGCAATCATACGACTGTTGTTCTGCCTGTTCCCCCAAGATCGTGACCGAGTATCGGCGTAATGGATGGGAATTCGTCAAGCGCGCCATGAACGATGCAAACTATGTTACCGAACTAAGTGGATTGGCTGAAGTTCATCGTGTTGCTGAAGCGGCCGAGGCAGCTGCAAACCTGGACTGGGATAGTGAGCCCGAGATTGGCGAAGAAGAGGGCGAGGGAGAATTGATCTGAAGCAACTCGCTGGGTGTATGATGATGAATACCTATAAATTCAGGAATGGGAATCGGGCAGTTTTTAATTGGCGTTAAAGAGGCATGGTGCGGCGTCAAGACGGTGATGAGAATATACTCAGGTGGGCGGATGGGTGAGCGAGGGCTTTTTGTGTCTTTTAACGGCCGATGCGTTGTCTTGGTTGGTCGGTGAGTTGATTGATTTAGGGCTAGGTAGCGTAGATGTATTATCTTATGAATATGATGATGCCTTTATACCGGAATTCGGGCCGGATGTCGGGCAGTCATCATCACGTGGGGAGTCAAGACCGAAATGGCTTAGACTGTCTCCACCTACCTTGAAAGCTTCCCGCCGAACTTCGAGGTACAAGTTCGTGCAGCTCTCCGCAGAAGGGAAATATGACAATTGAGACCCCGCGCATTTTCACGCGTCGCCCCCCATGAGTTGAGTTTCGCATCTCCTGTTGTAGGTCCCAATCTTGATATTTTCTAGACCGCTGGCTTTATTAATCAATTATCGTTCTTCAACCAAGCTCTCTCATCCTGTTTCCCGTCAAGCTCAAGATCTCCATTTCCTCCTCTGCCCATGCTAACTTCTCCCAGCTTTTGCCTCTAGTCCCTATATCACGACTGCCACGAGCTCGTCATACAGCATACGATCGATCCCAGTATGAGGTCTCAATTGACTCGCAGCGTCTTCCGGCGGCTTCTCGCGAACGAAGGGCTTGTTTTCCCCTGTCCCCACGAGTTGACTCGTCCTCGACCTCTGCCTTCCCGAACCGCAGCCTGCCATGCTCCGTTTCTTTATCGACGTCCTCAGAGAAGAGCCATCTTTGGGCTATCGAAAAGAGCAGAACGGCAAGCAAAGGCGCCAGAAATAGCTCCGGGTTACCAAGTCATGTTAGAATTCTCCAACTCTCAGAAGATAGGTGCCCGACTGCCGGATGAGAAAGCACTGTGCACCGCTTGGTTCAGGTTCATGAAATATAAGAACTTAAGGCGGGAACCTATCAATGCTCTGCAAGCTATGCATCTTCTTGGTGTATTCCAACACATACGGCAAAGTAGGGATGATGGTGGACGATTCCTGTTCGACAACGAAAGTTTTTCTCAGACGAAATCTGTCCTTCTGCGTGTGCCTCAAGAGGACTTCGATAGGCATGTGGAGCTGGCGAGAGCAATTTACGAGGAATTGCTGAGCAGGGAATCCGAGAATACGGCAGCGCAAGCTTGGTGCTTATCAGAGATCTTGTCTAGGACTGGAAAAACCTCCGAAGCTAAGGCCTTGATGGAGAAGTATGGTTGTCTTGACGGTAGGCGTCAAGTAGGAGATGTCAAATCTTTACGAAAAACCAGAACTTATTGGACCATAATAATGCATGGGTTCGCGCGGGAGGGTAACGAGAAAGAGCTTCTAGATGCGATTGCCTCAATGGCCAATACGGAGAGCGATTTAAAAGTGCATCAAAAAGCGCAGGCTATCGTCGTTAACTTTTACGCTTCTAGAGGTAACCTAGAAGCTTTGAAAAAATGGACCGCCTGGAAGGGACGCTGCCCGGATTTGCGGTACATTTACCCAAGCGCATTATCTGCGATATTGCAGTTCTGCATGAAAAACGGCGAACTTGCGTGGTGCAAAGAACTTTTCCGGGGTGTTATTGATCAGGGCGCTCTTACAAAAGAGCATTGGGACATTATATTCCAATGGGCATCTGGGGCAGAGAAGAAGGGCGTCGAAGACGTGGATCGCATGATGGACATCATGACCCAACAAGACCAGACCCTATGCCCTGATATTGTCACGATTAATGGTCTTGTTGAGCTTGCAATTTCTCGTGGTGACCCATACCTTGCTGAGCGCTATATCGCACTGGGCCGCAAAAGGGGAATATATCCCAATGCGAGGACGTTCATTTTACAGTTGCTTTACCGCGTTGAAGCAGGTGATATGGCAGGCGCTCAAGCAGCCTATGATTCAATCCAATCCGAGGAAATTGTAAACAATGAAGACCTTCCCGCTACCAATCGTTACTTGAGCGCTCTTTGCTCGATGCCTGATATGCACGAGCGCGTTGAGTCAGTACTCTCGGATTTGAATTCACGGAAAGCAAATCTTGGACCAGAAACGACGGCAGCGGTTGCAATGATGTACATGGAGCGTGGCGACATCCAGGATGTATATGATATCCTCCAAACTAATGCATACCACTATGCTCTGAAAGAGCGAGCTGGTATCGTTGATAGATTCATTACCTTTTGTTTCGATCGAAATAACGACAATACCCAGGCTTGGGAGTCTTACCAAGTAATTCGCCAGGTCTTCGACGAGACTCCCACAGCCCTCCGCACAAAACTCATGAACGAATTCTTCGATCGTGGCCGACCGGATATGGCCATGTACGTCTTTGGGCACATGCGTCAACACATTAGGGCTGACCGCAAGCCGACACTAGAAACGTACATTGAGTGCCTCGAAGGATTCGCCGCCTGTGCTGATGCCGAGTCCATCGAAGTTGTGTACACCATGTTCAAAACCGATTCCACCATGGAACCGAATACCAGACTCTACAACGCCCTCATGCTAGCCTACGCCTCGATTGGCGAGGGTGCCCGTGCCCTCAACTTCTGGGACGACATCGAGAATAGTCTCGAAGGGCCGACATACCGTAGTTTAGAGATTGTGTTCCGCGCCTGTCAAACGAATCCCTTTGGCGACCAAACAGCTCGGACTATCTGGGCGAAGATGAGGAGGATGGAAATCGAGATTACGAGGGACGTCTTTCAGAGTTTCATTGGAGCGATTGCTTCCAAGGGACAGTACGAGGAGGCGAGGGATATGATTGGGAATGCGGAGAAGGAGTTTGGAATAAAGCCGGATTTTATGACGTGAGTTTGAGATTTTCTCTCTCTGCCCTAATATAAGCTGGCGCGAAGGGTTACTGACATGGATGATACAGCTTCGGTATCTTCTACAATGCCATGCCAGGTCAGAATCGCAAAGATACGATCGAAGAATGGGGCAGAGGCATGTTCCCTGAAGCCTGGGCGGAACTTGAGAAGGTGGGGCGGATAACCGTCGATGAGGGGTTTGTGACGCTGTTCAATATCAAACGGGAGTGGAAGGCTTGAAGAAAAGGAATATTAAACCCGGACTGGGAAGGCAGAAAAGAAAGCTATACAAAAGGAGGTGTCACATGAGAATAGAGGGATGCATCGGTTTGATGGAAAGAGGATGTTTGGCGAAGCATGGGTTTGGATGTACTACATCTATGGGAAAAGCTGGGCATATTAGACAAGGTAGATGAGAGGTGCTTGAAGTAGGTGTACATACGGCGAGATTACGATAGTAGAGGAGGATCGTTGTATAAATGATGCGGATATTCGATATCACGCTCCAACGTGGAAGCTACATATTTATTATGCTAGCATATATTTTGTACCATATGATATAGAAATTGGAATAGAAAAAACAACGCGATTTCCTGTTCCTTAACGAAAAATTGCAATTGAACTCGCGAAGTGCAATTCTCATACGAGATATACTAGACGGAAGTGCTATTCTTGGTAGCTTACCCTGTACAGGGGAGGCTGTAACAGGGTAAGCTACTGAGAGGTCACCAAAGTCGAAATCTCTGCCTGTCCGCGGCGGTGGCTACGAACCTGGAGTTATAATACTATTCCAGAGCCAAAGAGATCCCTTGTATAAGATCGATTCATTGATCGAGCACTATAGCCCTGGTTGTACTGCATTACACGACTCCCGCTATACACATACGAATAAACGTTAAATTATATACCAACTCGCTTTTTACTCTTTCTTTTTTTCTCTGATCCTCTATTTCGACTCTCGAATCCGAATCTCTCTTTACGATTATTAACCTTTCCTCTCTTTAACTTCTAAAACTCTCTTCGAATTTATATACTTTTCGAATATTACCGGTCTATGAGGACCCTAGCTAGCTAAGAAACACGGATATATACATTGGGAAGGGTGGTACCATATATGAATAAAAGAGAAGTGCCGGCTAAGTGAAGAATAAAGCTCTAGATATGCGATATGAGGCTTTTGGCTTGGATTTTAGATTTTAAATATTAGGTTTTTAGGAATTAAAGGTTATATATGTATATATAGGTGTACATATATGGGTCTAGGGCTCGTATAAGCCCACTAATCCACCTATCTAGGTCTACGGATCTGGGATGGATCAGGTGATCTATAGCTAAATATATCCGATATTTACCTTAATCGGATTAGGAGGGTTTATTATAACGAGCCTACGAAGACCCTGCTCTTAAAATACTAAATGAGACTCAATTACAATAGATAGTAATATTATAGGATAAATTAGTTTTAATACGTACCTAGATACGTGTTTAAATGAGGCTATTCTATTCCTATATCGAGGGACTAAGGATCTAGGCTTTTAGAATATCTTTTTCTTCTTATAGGAGATTTTTATAATTAAAGAGAATATTATATATTAAACCCACCTTAATTTAGTACATTTACATACCCTCTAGGAGGTCCTATTTATTATTTAAGCCTAAATATTAATAATAACAATAATAATAATAATAACAATAACAGATAAACTATTGAGAATAGTATAATAGCTTCTTACCCGGGTTTTAATAGGTAGTAAGATTTTGTGGGGAGAGGGGAGAAAGGAAAGAATTATATAATGGAAAAATGAATTTGAAATTTAACCAAGTGCTATCCTCACCAGCTTACCCTGTCACGAGTTTCACAACTAAGTTACCCTGTTAGAAATCCCACATCTGAGTTACCCTGTCACCGCCGCTCAATCGCGTGAATGATTGCACTGCACTTCAAAACATAACAAAGATACTCATTTCATACGTAAAATATCAACGCATTGTATTCCCCGCGCTACTAGAACCTAATGGTATATCTGAATCCGCATTCGTAAAGTCATTATTTTCGTCCTGTCGTCGTAAATCTTGAGTTCGTTATCCACTCTCATCCATTCCTTCCCCTTCGTAATCCAGAAAAAGAAAATCCTCGCTCGCCATCACCGTTGTATCCAAGTTCGTACATCACCTCTCCCATCCTGATCCAAAATAAAAAATGTCAAGGAAAATAAGGAAACTCAATCATCCCTATGCCTCCGCCGATGTCTCCCACTGCCATGCCTCTCGGATCCTTCGATAGACCCTCGAGAACTCCCACCACCACCACTCTGCTGCGCACCCTCCACCAAATCTCTCAGCAAATCCTTCCAAGACTTCCTCCCATCGATCACTTCCTCGAAATCAAGCACAATACGTTCAACCATCTCATGTTGTCCCCCACCTCCAAACCCCCGATCAAGAGGTCTCCCCTGACTATCAAATCGATCCGGCAGATTTTCTGTCTCGTCGCTACCCTCAGAGGGCGAAGGACTACGACTGGGTTGGCGATGTCTCCTCCGATGTCTCGTAGGAGAAGTAGGGCGATTGAAAGAAGGATCAGAGTTGCGGCGACGACGGCGTCGTCTACGGCGAGGAGTCGAAGCATCGTAGACGTCATCAGAAGGAGCTATAGTAGAAAGAGCAGAAGAAGCCGCTTCATTATCCTGATGATTTCGTCTTATGCGAGAAAGGCGGCGGGAAGAAGTAGGAGATAGCGGAGCGAACATAACGGATTTGGTGCCTTGCGTTCCATCGGTAATATCAGAGCCACCAGGCGAGGAAGGGGGAGTATACATGCTATCTAGACGGCCTGGGAAAAAGTATCAGCACCAGCGAAATAATCACACCCCGAAAGAGGTGCGTCTATAGACTATACAGCAATTCAAGAACAAAACAGAATTGACTAAGACGCACCCTCCGCGTTTCTTGGCTCGTGCTCGTCGGAATGATAGGGGTCGACGGGAGGTGGAGGAAAATATGGAATATTATTCGCCGCACCATCCATATCTGACATAGGAGCATTTGGAGACTGATGAGGTATTGTTCTTGGACTCACATTGTCACCTGCTCTGGGTGGACCAGCTGGACCAGGCGGTGGATAACCAAAATTATCATGTGGGATTTGGTTGGCTGGTTGACCCGCAAAGTCTGCCGGGTTGTAAGGTGGGATTGGCGGGTGAGCTACGTTCGGAGAAGACATGTCTGGATGTTGTGTGAAACCATGGTGAGTGAAACCAGGGTTGTATCCAGGATCTCCTGGGGCAGCTGGGAAATGGTTGTCTTCAGGATAGTAGCCTCCAGACATTGTGGGTGGCGAAGGAGGATAACCACCGTCAGGATGGTCGCGAGCATAATAGTTGTCTGGTGATTCTTCTTCATAGCCTGAAGGTAGGTGTCAGTATCACACAAAAAAAGAAACGCACAAGTATAAGAAAAGATGGAAGGTGCAGAATCGCCAATCTGTATTATTTAGGTATGAGGTTTGATAACCGTCTTGCTAAAGAAGTCCGGATTGATGAAGGAGATCTGGAACGAGACCGAGATCTAGAGTACTGGGGAGACTCACGTCTTCGTTCTCTTTCCCGCTGAGCATCCTTCTTCTCTTTTCTCTTTTTGTACTGATTAACGCCAATTGCGGCCGCTGCAGTGCCAACAGCCGCACCTGCCATGTCTCGAATGCGTGATCGGCTTCTTGAGCGTCGTCTCTGGTCGTCGGAGCTCGAGGAGTGCCGTCGGCGGCTTCGTGACCGATGCCCATGATGATCATCCCCATCGTACGTTTCGCGACGAATCGTCGTTTGTTGAGAGGTGTACAATGGCTCAGTACCGTATTGAACCATGCCTAGTTCTTCGTTAACCATGGGATCAGAATACGCGCCGACGGATCGGGATCGAGCTCTGGTAGCGGACCTGCTTCTTCTTCTTTCTCTTCGGATATCATCTCGCTCTTCCTCAACTTCTTCCTTGGCCTTCTTCTTTTCATATAAGCCAGCAACAGCAGCACCCGCGAGACCAGCGCCGGCAATTTCTGCGCCTGTCCTAATTTTTGACTTGGATCTCGATCCTGAGCGGCGCCGCGATTTGTTTCTGAAATGCTCAGCGATCGCAGCTACAGTCGCAGTTCCGGCTGCAGCTTTTGCGATTGTGGCACTACGGTGTTTAGGATCCGTATGCTTGCTTCTGCTTCGACTTCGCGTTATACGAGTCTCATACTCAGAGTCGTAGGATGAATCTCGGCCGCGTCTGGATAAACTTCTGGTCCTACTGCGACCCCGTCCAATTTCTTCTTTCGCCTGATTGCGGTTGGAAAAGTACTTGGCCGCAGCGGCAGTGGCAAGGCCTGCTGCAGCAAGTCCCAAAGCGGTTTTTACGTGTCGATGAGAATGTCTGCTGCTTGACCTCGAATGGCTCCGAGAACGATCGCGATACCGACTTCGTGCTCTTGAGATAATTTCAGTACCGATGGCACCCAGAGCGGCTCCTCCAACAACATCTCGACCACGGTGCTGTGGACCGCCTCCAGTCTTCTCGCGATGGTTGCCGACAAGAGCAGCTATGCCAGCGCCTGCCAAAGCCCCTTCGGCTAAATGTCGTTTTTTATGTTCACTTCGGCTTCGGCTGCGACGCTTGATGATCTTTTTTCGTACGACATATTCTGATCCATCGCTATATTCGCCATCACTGACTGAATCGCGAGGTCTGATTTCTCTTCGATCATATTTGGCCAAGACATAATCGTCGTCTCTCCTTGGTCCAACTTCTCGAACATCTCGGCGATAGTAGTATTCATCCTCTTCTCTTCTGGGTTCTGGACGAATTATTTCCTCACGTCGAACAACCTCAATACTCTTTTCTTCACGAGGAGGTAGAACGATTGGTGCTGGGGTAGGAGCTTCTTGTACGATAATCTGCTGAGGTTCTGGTGCTCTTTGCCGAATGATGATGGGTGCTGGAGGTGGGTCTGGGCGATCGAAGTACTCGATTTCTCTTTGTACGCGCTCAAGTTCATAAGGCTCCTCGCGACGCTGAACGGTTCGTTTCTCAATTGTCATGTCAGTCTCCCGAACATTCTCTTCCACCTCCCATGGTTTGGCGGGTCCGCGTTCCCATGGTCTTAGAGGTAGATTCTCTATTTCACGTGAGCGATCCCGTTCCACTACAGTGGTCCGTTCCCGCTCCCGGACGGGCTCGCGGAATGGCTCACGCTCTCTTTCAACCACACGATCTCTTTCGATGTATTTGGATTCGCGGGAATCATCACGGCCTCGTTCGAGAATTCGGTCTCTCTCGATGTAGGTGGTGTCGCGAGCAGGTTCTCTTTCCCTCTCCACCACACGATCCCGCTCAATATAAGTAGTATCGCGATGAGGTTCTCTTTCTTTCTCTACAACACGATCCCGTTCAATGTAAGTCGTATCTCGACCAGGTCTCTCTCGCTCAACCACGCGGTCTCTCTCGACGACGGTAGTTTCGCGGGATGGTTCGCGCTCTCGCTGAACAATGCGATCCCGCTCAATGTATCTCGTATCACGGATGGGTTCTCTTTCCGTCTCGACCACGCGATCACGTTCAACGTAGGTTGTTCGTGGGCGCACATCAATAGCAGATCGTGGTCTGTCTGGTCTGTCGAAGAATCGGTCGCGGCCACTATCTGTCCGTCGGTCGATTTCCGTGCGACGGTCAATTTCGATGCGCTCGCCTGGTCGTGTTATCTCGAGTCGCGAAGAGCGACGGTCGTCTTCTATGGCTTCCACTCTGTCGGGCGTGACACGATACCGCTGAACTTTGCGATAAGACGAACCGCTTGGTCTACCGGAATAGGAACGGTCGTCATCGGACGAATAATCATCGCGGTCCTCTTTTCCATAGCTGCGCGACACTCTTTTCTCCCGTATGATTTCTGGCATTGCGAAGGTATTGTTGCGAATAGTGTGGGAAGAGTCGCAAGTAGAGCGCAAGGCAGGAGGCTAGAAGCCCTCGGGGCTAAAGTACTCGACCGTGGGTGGACTCGATACGAGGGGCAGGTGATGGGCTTTCTCGCTTTCTCGTCAGCTCTCCGAGAGGTGTCTTTCCGACGGCGGGGTCCGTCGCTGGATTTGTAGTATGATTGAGGTCAAGGTTCGACTGAAGTTTGCTCCAAGCCTCCTCCGGTGTGCCTCTTCTGGCCTACTTCCGTCTGGCGCCTCTTGGATTTGGGGCGTCAGTGGTGATGTTTCTGCTTCCGCGCAGCCTTATGCAACGCTGGCAGGGAAGGTGTTGGTTGCACTCAAGCCAGTCAGGCTGTCGGATGGGCAGCCGTGGCAGCAAAGCGTGGTGACAAAGCGCGGATGGGCACAAACAGGTGGCCGCTGGGAAGAGACCGTTGCTGCTGCTGCAGTGCTGGCCCAAAGTAACGAAACTGGGATGAGTCTGTAAAGCGGCAATTCGGTTCGGTAGGCGTGTGATTTCTGCGTCAGATGCGTGCGGCCTTCGAGTCTGCTGAGATCAGGCCAACCTTGCTTGGCAGTGAATTTGCGTGACAGCGGAGTGGATAGCTGGATAGGGTCGGCTGTTGCTGGATTCGGAGAAACAGGCAAACCTTTCTTGAAGATGTTCAGAGATAATAAACAGATCAAGAACTTGCAGGGCCACGTCGCAAACTTGATATGTCCTCGCTCAGCTTCGCGATGATGTTGGTCGCGTATCTACAAGGCTACAAGCAGGGAAACAACAGCCATATCAGAGCTATTATACATGAAGCGGGGACGAGGGGTCATCCTGAACACCTCCCCAACCACCCAGATATCGAGTGCAGGCCAAACCCAAGATTCCCAACGCTCCAACTCTCTCATTTCTTCAAGTTCACGGTCCATCCTGGTCGAAATCAGGGCAGCCAAGATTTTCCATCTCATTTTTTTTTTCATCTTGAGGCCCGATAGAAGAGGCTAGACTTCGTTTTCCCATCTTTGGGTCTCTCTCTTCCCCTCGTCTCGTCTCGCGACTTCCAGAATTCTAGGTGATGACGTAGGACGAGGGGTCAGTGCGCTGGGGAAGAACTCGAGGCTTCATTCCACCCCACTAACCACGCAGTATGACGATCCGATCTGCCGAGTATGAGAATCGCACTTTGAGTATATCTTCACTAACTCACGCCTTCACCCCACCAGCGCTGCCACAAACTTCATGGCGGGGGTTTAGGGGCCGCCCTCAGACTCTAGAGACAATAAACGCGCCCTTACCGATGTATTTAGCGTGACAGGTCAAATAGAGCCGCATCCTCTCCAACACTGCTATCCCCTTGGTCGTAAGTGTATTACGGCCGTATGAGCATGGACGGTGGAGAATAAATCTAAGCATTGGCCAGCTTCTATATTTGTCGATTTCAGGGTGAACGATGTCTTCCTATTGGTCTAAACGCTCGGTAAATATCCAAAATGGAGAAAAGCTATGGCATCGGAGGTCAAAAATCCGATCTCCACCTGCATCGACTTTACGGCCGTAATACACTTACGACCAAGGGGATAAATGTGTCATCGCTGTGAAAAGTCTGATGTGAGATGCGTCGACTGCGCCTTAACTTGAGAATATGTCGTTGCCTGCCGTGGCAAAAGAATGTGGGTATGGTGTAACGTTCTCGAAAGCGCTGGTGTTGTGGCACCGAACAGGTTGGGAGCTGAAGGTTGGCGGACGCCGGACAGAGCCGATTTCCCGGATGAACTGCGGCCAAGTGAGAATGGGGAAAGTGATAAGCGAGGAAGGGACGACCTCAGCCTCAACCTTCTCTTCACTCTGTGTGCTTCACTTTATCGGGAGGGCATCACAGCCTCAAGGGAGCTACACCGCTATATATCAATCGATGTTTGTTTGTTTGTGTCTGGAGTCTCGCGGTCGCACTTTGGCCACACGGTGCGATCATACCACCTCCCTTCATACCGAAAAACATAGCCCCATTTCATGGCTTCAACGACATCTATCGCTCGACGACCCTTTTGAAAGCTGCTGCATAACACAGTCTCGAAATCTCCACAGCCTCACGAAAATCGATGGCCCTAGAGCCGTACACAGTTTGCCTACCTGAGCATTCGTTCTATAAGCCATTCCTCTGCTATTTTGACGCTCATTGTGCCACACCATCAAAGAGGATTGAGATTCAAACAGAAGATCCAGACGGGATATCAAGTCTGTATTAACACCATCTCTCGTCTTACGCCTCATTGTGGCAGATTATTGCAGAGGATTGGGATTAAAATGGGAGACGGGGGTGGGGTTGTGGACCCATCGAGACGGTATCACGATGACTTTCAAACTGAGGTTATTCCCTAGCTCTCCCCGTCATACTGTTCTATGTGAAATAGTCACGCTTGGGCTCAAGATGTTGCTATAAAGTAGCATTTTATGCCTCTTCTGCCTATCATACGGAGAAGGTCTGAGCTTGTAAGGCTCTTCAACAACGGCTTTCTAATCTACTTAAACATTTGCAATGGTTGCACGCCAGCCCTACTTTCTGGTCTGCGCAGCATTGTTGTGTTGTGGAAACAAAAGAAAAAAGGTCACTATCTATCAAATACAATACTGCGGAAAGGCATCCCAGCAGGCTCACGAGGCACTACGACCAAGTTACACCACGCCAAATATTACCGATATCCACGCGTATAAAAACATCCAAGTTCCCGATGCGAGTCGGAGACTTACACCACTTGCTGAGCACATCTGTGTGCTTCTCCAACGAACTCCTTCATGCGCGTATAGACCAAGTCATGATGAGATACGAATAGGCGGGTACCCAATCGCGTACGGTTTCGTACAAAATCCGGTAGTTGTTGCAAGAGCGAAGATAAGCAAAGCGAAGCGGTTGAATGTTGAGGTTCGTCGGTCAAGACTTGTTCACTCGAAGACCGGTGGCAAGCCCAAACGCACCATTTCTCTCATGCCGTTTCCGAGAATCACATATTTGCGCCATGCATAGGTGGTCCACTCCATCAACTTCTGCTCGTAGTCGATCTCGCGGGGATTGATTGCACCAGCAGAAGCGAAATACTTTTCAATCTCGATATGAGCCGCCTGGTAGAGAGTATAGGCACGGAGAGGGTTGTTGTTGCACAAGCTCAAGAGTTCTCCAATGAGAACAAGCGAAATATCACGAGCTTCATCATTGTCCATGAGTCGGAGGAATTCGAGAAACGTCTCTTGGAGATAAGGGCCGTTGTACAATTCGAGGCCGCCGAGCTGGAGTTGCAGTCCTTGGAGCTTGCCGTATAGGTCACGACTAGAAGGCTGTTAGTATGGAGTCAGAAATGGATGGGAAGATTCGCGGCTTACATGTCTCTGACGAGAGCAAGGTCCATTCTTTGAACTTGTTCTTGTGCAAGTTGAATGGGGGCAGGGGTAGAAGTAGGAGCTTGTGTCTGTGTCTGTGTCTGGCTTGGTGGTGCCGGAAAGGGAAAGATACCACTGGAAGCTACTTGTTCGCAACTGGATGGGATCTTCACACTTGACGTAGATTCCTTCTCACCGCCGCTATCATTGTTGGTGGTCGTCTCGTCCCCTTCTTCGTCGTCATCAGAATCGCTCATGTCGATAGGAGCAGTTCCAAATTTAATGTACGTAGGCTCGCCGAATTCCTCCCTAAAGGCAGAAGTCTGTCCAGCAGCCTTGGTGTTGGCAGTAGCTTGGCTGTTGCTACCTTCACCAGGATTGGGGCTATCGCCAGAATTTGAGTCATCGTCTGCCAAAGAGAGTTGACCAAGCTTGGTATCGATCTTACTCTTAGAAATCTTCTTGAATAAGCTATCAGAGGGCTTCACTGGATTAGCAATCTTGCGGAACTGCTTTTGCATTGGACCCTCGAAGCTGAAGCTCGGAGCTTCTGGGGGAGAAGACTTGAGGTTGTCAGCGACAGCTTTACTCTGTTGCGCAAGCACGTAATGGAAGTCGTCTGTGGGAGGCAATTGGCCGTCGGAAAGTCTGGCAACTGCGGACTCCATTGCAGCATGGTAGTTGAGATTTTCATCGTATCCGTCGGCAACTGCGAAGGCCTTGAGATCAGGTTTGACACCGGCGTTGGGGTTGAGCATTGTAGGAACAGCTGAGGGAACTTGAGGTCTGACGGCCTGCTTGCCCTTGCGGATGTGGTCACGGTCGACTTGGGTGATACCAGGTAATTCCTTCTCTGTGGTGTTGTCGTCCTTTTGTTGAAGTTTCAATACTGCTTCGTCGCCCTGAGCTTTAGCTTTCCCGTATTCGAGAATCTCTCTGGCGAGCTCGCCTTCGCTAGTCTCAGTAAGAACGTCCTCTAGCCTCTCATAATGTCGATCAGCAGAACTGGAAGACGCAGAAGCTTGCGTACTGCTTGGATTGCCGCTATTGTTGACGGTGGAAGTTCCTGGCGCGTCGAAGTGAACGATCTGGTGGCCATCTGGAAGAGTCTTAACAATTGTGTAATCCTTCCTCGCGATGCGGTCATGATGTTCCTGATATTGGTTCATCTTGTTCGTAATCCGCGTCGCTGCTGCTTCGCTGAGATCTGGGAATGCTCGAAGGCAAGTCTTCATCCAAACTGCCTTTTTGTCTAGGGTCATGTTCATGGCATCGACTTTCTTGAACATGATTCCGGCCCCGATACTCTGCGAAAGAAAGTGGGCAAGGTCGTCGAGTTCACAGTCTAGAGTGTCTTTCCAGTCTCTCATCTGTGAATCTGTTAGATATTGCGTTTTGAGGGCAGGTGCGTTTGGACTTACAGCTTTATCATCTTCTCCGGCGCTTTCGCTGCTTGATGTCCATAGCAGGAGGGGATCACCAGCTTCATGGTCCGACATGGTGTGCTCGTTGTTGTTATTTGCTCCGTTGTCATTGTTGATCGTTGTGCCTGCGTTCTCATTTCCATTCTGAGGAGCGCTGCTGGAGCTTCGCGCAACCGAGGCCTGGGGCATCACGGTGCTGGTAGTAATGGAGCTTGATGCGATCGAGGCTTTGGGCATCACGGTGCTGGTGGTAACGGAGCTTGATGCGACCGAGGCCTTGGGCATCACGGTACTGCTGATAATAGGGCTTGCAACCGCAGCCTGGGGCATTACGGTGCTGTCAGGGGTGACATAAGGGTATTGTCCCTGTACGTCCTTCAGCGCTGCGTCGCTACCGTTCTCTGCGTCCCATTTGTCCATGAGAACAGCCAGTTCGTCGGCGGGGAGAGCTTGGTCGCAGACCGACTTGTAGTAACCGGCTCTTGCCTCTCGAAAGAAGGCTTCGGTCCGGTACATCTTGAGCGCGAGTTTCCGATCCTTCACGCCCGGGTAGCGCTCCTTGGTTTGGAGAGCGTATTTGGACTTCCAGCCTTTCTCCAGGACGAGCTTGAGCTGGAGATCGTCACTCTCCAAGAAATCGAGGCGCAGGTCGCGCTCGTCGAGGTTCGTGACGTTTCCTCTGTTGTCGCGGAGGGCGCCGACTGCTTTTTCTCGCGCCAAATTGACGCGCCCGGAGGTTCTCAAGCTGGCCACTCCTGTTGTTGTTTCTGTTAGCCTTGTTCGCCAGCCAGCCGCGCCGTCACCTTGCCGCGCAAATGAATTTTTGAATTTTTGAGCCGCAAACGAGGACAGTGAATAGATGAATATGGATGGAGATGGGTGGAGAGACTTACTGGCCTCGATATCTGCCTTGACGGCCCCGAGAGCGACAACCAGATTGCGTTGGTTGGCTGCAAGCAGCCGGCAAGCATAGTCCTCCGAGATTGGGAGGCCGTTTCTCTCTGCGCTTGATACGCGCAAGTGAGAAACCAGCGTCTCCCATCTCTTCAGCTCGGCGTCCATCTCGGTCAACACAGCGGCCTTGGCCGCCTCGTAGCGCTCCTCCCAGGAGAGGCGGTCCATCGTGGTGGTGGTGGCGGCGGTGGTGGTGTTGTTGGAGCTGGGAATAAGAGGAGAGGGGAGGACGTGAGAAAGGAAGAGTTTTCATGGTGGGCATGGGAATCACGCTAGTTTAATTTGGGTTTCTGCCTCATCAGGTCATGTTGATGCTATTCGGGGGTTGTCAATCTACTAGTTCAGCGTGGTTCTTGGTGGTTTCGGGCTGGTATTCGGGATTAGGGGTCAGGACTCACGTGTCTCGCTTAATTTTGGGCGGTGAATCGTGCATGTGGTGCGTGCCCTGTCACGGGTTCTGGGATTGTTCCCTTGATGCTATTCAGTTTTTAATAGTATATACGGTATTGCTTTTGAGAATAAGGAATGCTTTGAGGGGTAATGGGAGGAGAGTAATTAGTGGAACTTTGAAGGGATCTTGAATGGTGTTTTTGGAGGTTATTTTTAACGATTATTTTTGAGTCATAGACTCATGTGTAGAGCTTTCTAGAAATACCCCCTCAATACCATTCAGAGTTAAGTAGTATATACGTTATTGCGTTTGAGAACAAGAAATGCTTTGAGGAGTAATGAGGGGAGAGTAATTGGTTGAACTTTGAAGGGATATTGAATGGTAGCTTTTTGACAGTTATTTTTGAGTCATGTGTAGAGCTTTCTGGAAATCCCTTCTCAACATCATTCAGAGTCAGGCAGTATATACAGTTTTGCATTTGAGAACAAAGAATGCTTTGAGGGATAATGGGAGGAGAGTAATAAGTTGAGACTTTGAAGGGATATTGAATGGTGGTTTTTTGATGGTTATTTTTGAGTCATGTGTAGAGCTTTCTGGAAATGCCCTCTCAACACCATTCAGGGTTAGGTAGTATATACGGTTTTGCATTTGAGAACAAAGGATGCTTTGAGAGACTATGAGAGGAGAGTACAGTAATTAGTTGAACTTTTGAAGGGATTTTGAAAGATGTTTTTGATGGTTATTTTTGAGTCATGTGTAGAGCTTTCTGAAAATCCCTCCTCAACACCATTCAGAGTCAGATGGTTTGTACTGTATTGCATTTGAGAACAAAGGATTCTTTGAGAGACTATGTGAGAAGAAGAAGTGTTTAGAACTCTGAAGGGAGTGTGAGAACTTGAGAAGTGTTTGTGGTGTTGTGTGAGCGGCTAACTGTGCTTTATGTGCGGTGTTGTTTGGAGCTCAGTTCTTCCTTGACTGGCATTCAGAGTTCAAAGCATTGTAAGATCTTAGTTTTGAGAAGTGGCAAAGCTTTGAAAGGCTATTGGGGGAGAATATGTGGTCACATCTTGGAAAGGATCATGAGAAGTCTCTGTGGTGTTTTTTGACGTTTAATTTTGTCTCCTGTGCAGTGTTGTATGCAGTGGCAGTGACTTTGCGCTGCGACAGAGAAGAATACTATACATACGATCATCGAGAAATCAATTGCACTACCCAAGCCAGAGGACGGAGTCCTTCCACAAATTGTAAGACTTCCAGACTTCCAGACTTACCAGGTCCAAGATTGTGACAGAAAGACTTTCACATGACAAGGCGTGGCTCTGGTGTCGCGAAGCCCCCAATACGAAGCCAAATTTCTGTTGGAAGCTTGTTAAAGAGAACAAATCTTGTGCCAGGGATGAATGCTGGTATGACTCTTGGTGTGTACACAATCCATTCTATTGGTGGAACTCAATTGTTCCTCAACTGGCCCTTGGAGTTTATGTATTGTAATGCAGTACGTTGATTTTGAGAATGAGATAAGGATTTGGAAGATTGGGGGAAGATAATAATTAATTGGCACAGTGAATGGATATTGAGAAGTGTTTGTGGTGTCTTTGGCGGCTTATTTTGCCTCGCGTGTATCGCGTATTGGGAAGAGCAAGGCCACCAAGATTAATTATGGACTCTAAAAGGCGCCATAGTTCCGTGAACTATTTATCTCACAGTGCGAGGGCCACTTTGCTAGTGCCACTGTCATGTGGCCATTCCCTTGTATCGCGCATTGTTGTTTGGAACTCAGTTGTGGCCCAACTAGCATTCAAAGTCAAAGCAATGCACTGTATTGTTTTTGAGAATAGGGAAAGATTTGGAAGATTATGGGCGGATACTCTTATATTGAAAGGTTGAGGCTTTGCAGCTTTGAAAGGATCGAGAGAAGTGTTTGTACTGTAGTGTTTTTTGTTCCTGCTTATTTTGGATAGGATAACATCTTGGCGTAGAACTCAACTATCTGGAATTGCCACCCAACCACTATTCAGATGTGGATACTTTGCTTGAAAGGGATTGTTTTGACAAGCATGGAAGCTTTGAAAGATTATGGACTATAATTTGTTTTTTGATATTGCTAAGAGCATTCACAGTGGCCTGAGGGCTGCTGAGATATCGTTTTGAGCTTGTATTTCTTGAGCAGCTTGTGGCCTTCTTGTAGTGTGGTATTAAGGCACCGTTTAATATTGAAGCCAACAGTGACATGGTTTAGAAGGAGCAATGTAGTTTCTTGACCAACAAGATGGTGTTAATGTAGATTGCTCTTTGCGCATGCATTCACGTTGACTTCAGTGTTTGAAGTTTGGTTTTTGGGGTTGGCTTTAGGGATTGACTTCAGCTTTGGCCTTGAATTTGCTTTTGGGTGTGAGGGGTAGGATCGGGAACACGAGGTCTGTCACGAGAGCTTGAAGAATACGATGCTCTCCAAGAGAGTGAAGGTCAATCTTACCGGAGGTCGGCTTCGTCTAAGCGGGCGAAGGAACTCCCGGCTAGATTGAGTGAAGGTAGTTAATGTAATAGAATTGAAGGAGGGAAAGTCGAAAGGTTATTACTGTATATGACGCAAAAGCAGAATTAATAAATCCCTAAGCAGAGGAGCCACAATATTAATGATTGAAAAAACTACATTCGTGCCACAAATAACTACAGGACAAGGGTAAGTGATTGGAATTCTGAAGAGATATTGAGATTTTTGTACTGTAGTGGTCTTTGGCAGTTTCTTTTGTTAACAGTCATTCCTCTAGAGTACTATTTATCCAAAGCAAGCTTACAAGCTTTGTACTACAACTCAGATTAGTGGTATAATCTTAGCACTTAATCACCTCCATTATCAGGAAAAATTAGAATTAATATAAGCTTTAAAACACGGGATGTACGAATTGGGGAAGTGACGATTTGTGTAGAGGGAAGTGTACGACGTGGTGTTACCTGTATTACTAACGTGTAGGACTAATATATCT
>QYAP01000057.1:151845-235887 GCA_003988905.1 Hymenotorrendiella dingleyae
TTGGCAAGGGTTTTTATTCCTTAAAAGGTTTTCCTTTGTAATTTAGATAGAATTTCGCATGCTCTTTAGCTTACCGATAAATGAAATCAATCAATCAATATAAGCTTTTTAAGCCTCCGAGACATGCGAACACACTCCGATTAGTCAAAACAAAAGAGCGAGCAATCAAAAGCGGCAATATTCCTAATCCAGCTTAACTATCCCCCTTTTTGATTAGCCGGGGATGCGGGGATGCTTTCAAACTATTCGCACTTTCCCAATCTTATAAATTCGAGTATTTTTTTCCGTCGGAGTAAAAACATGCCGGCTAAAACCAAAGATTATTCAAATTAGCACTTTCCTTCGATCGGAAAAACCATAAATTCTAAGCTCACTTTACTACTACAGGAATACTTCAAATTTACGTCCGGAGTATCTAGTAGTTAGATCGATTGCGTGGTAGAGGATGGGTAAAGGTTGGAAGGCCTGTGCGATAAGGTGCTTAGTCGTTCGGACTTTGAAGTGAAATTACTGTAGTACTTTTGTAATACTTTTTGGGCGGCCATTTTTACCTTGCATGTACAGTAGATCTAGTATGCCATTGTTTCACCCAAACACACTTCAGAATTAAATAATTTGGGGGGGTATTTTCTGCAGAAGGAGATAGTTTTGGGAGGTTATAAGGTTGACACTTGTACTCTCAAAAGATACTGGTTTTCTTGAAGTGTTTTTTGGTAAGGATTTCTACGGATTTCTACGGATTTCTCTGGTAGAGAATATCACTTAATGTTGTTTTACCCAAAGATGCCCGCAATTGGATATTTTCTACAGTGTTATTTTGTAAAAAAAAGAAATGTTAGATTTGAGAACTTGTAGGAATCAGGATGAAATATTTGGTGATCTGGAAACTGGGTTGGTCTGTGGTGCTTAGATCATCCCCCCTTTTCAACCATTTTTAACCCCCGATTCTCTCTTGTGGCTGATACCATGAGTTAAAAATGGCGATGCCTGAAAACCCAAAAAAAAAAACGGGATAATTCTCCCATCCAGGCTTCCGTTGACTCTGATAGGTACAGCACAAGAAGCTTAAAACGGAAGTGGGGTCAGGCTGGTCAATTCAAGCGATATACGAGCCGATCGCCCCACACGAAGTCTATTCAAGCTACTTTTAAACTTGCCCTTGGCCTGGAAAATTAATTCAGATCAGGACGTCAATAATGGTGTCTGCCTGGCTACTATTTATTTACCTAAGCATATTCTTATTCTCTTTCATGGCAAGTCCCTATCCGCGATTTGGAATTTCTGCTTGCGAGTTAGTTCCGCACTTGCCAGGAGTAATCAACAGCATTGGCTTGAATGGTTACTCGTACTGCCAGAAAGCTTGAGTCTGTAAATATCCACCCTGAAGCGAGCGTGCATGCACTCGTATTCCCGGGACAAATGATCACCCGGGACAAATGATCACCCGGGTTAAATGATCAACCACGAAAACAAGCCTATTTAAGCATAAACAGGATAGTTTTAAATGCTAGATATTTTTTTAGTGTTCATAGGTGATCAGTTGACTCGGGTGATCATTTGTCCAGGGAAAACGAGTACCGTTAAGCAATCTTATTCGCAGAGTATCCACCTATCATAGTCTATTTACAGGTTTTCTGGGAGTACGAGTAGAGAGATGCAAGAACTCAAAAATCAAGTATTTCGGATGAGCCTCTCTGCCAAGAAAGCCGAGAATGTGGCTGAGTCTACCGTAGAAACTCACTGAAGTGGCGGAATGAGGTTCCATATCCAGGGGGGGGTTCTGGGGGTAGGATTGGCTATACCGTAGTCGTCATACACCTCAGCGATTCCAAGAATCCATCGGTCAGCGACCTCATCTTCAAAGTGAACCCCTAAATACGACATAGATAAGGAACGGCACAGTGTGCGGGATGATGAATATCTCCCCCCACAGGAGCAAGAGTATTTTGGAGATCAAGAATTTAAATGCAATTCTCAAAATACACTGCAGAAATTTGATGAGCCTCTACTCTATGGTTTTGCAGATAATGATATTCCTACACCTGAGATGGAATTTTCTGAAGTAGTAGATCTGCAGGAGTTTGATGAGAAACAAAGTGATGAACGAGAAGAGTTGGAGTGTAAGATGGGGCTTGTAGAACAGGATGATACACTTGACATGGGGTTCTACCAAGTTGTCGAGCATCTGGAATTGATTTAGGAAGAAGTTGCTAATCAAGACGAGCATAACTGTAGAATAGAAGTTATTGAGGTGGTCGAACAGGATGAAGAGGGAGGTGACGACGTAGTGAAGAAAGGTACGATGAGCAGAAGAAGGTCGGGGATTATTAATTGCCAGGTTTACGACCTGACTTTTCGGTAATATACACACACAAACGCAAAGATATCCATACATATATAGAAATACGTTCAAGAGCACATTTAAAAATAAGTGGTTGGGAATAGCTTTAGAACCCGTCTGGAAAACTCATCGTAGCCATGTCCATCATCGGCAACACTACCATCGACGTCGTCCACTTCATCGTCTTCTTCTCCTTCATCACCCTGGGCGTAGGCACATTTCATTCTCCTCGCTTCTGGTCTAAATCATGCATGCTTCCCCAAGAACCTTCCCCCCTTATTCCATCTTCATCCATTTCAAGAAACAGGTGTTGGAGGAGGCCCCGGTGGCCCATCGTGTATGTCGCGTTGAATAACTTCAATCTCCCGAACAACCAAAAAAGCACCACCAACGAACACCGGTGCTGCAGTGGGTTCAGGCGCTCGTGCTTTAATGTGATCTATGCCTCCTCCGGTACCTTCGATCTCCCGGGCCTCCAATCCACGTTCACCAACGAACACCGGTGCTGCAGTGGGTTCAGGCGCTCGTGCTTTAATGTCATCTACGCCTCCTCCGGTAGCTTCGAGCTCCCGGGCCTCCAATCCACGTTCACCAACGAACACCGGTGCTGGAGTGGGTTTAGGCGCTCGTGCTTCAATGTCCTGTACGCCTCCTCCGGTAGCTTCGAGCTCCCGAGCAGCCAAAAGGGCCTCCAATCCACGTTGGATAGCTTTAATCTCTCTGATAGCGATGATGTCGACTTCCGGATCTCTAGCTTCTATTCTGTTGGGAGCTGGGAGGCCAACGACGCCTTGAGCCGCGGCGGCTATGAGGAGGAGAGTAGGAAGGGTTGTGAGTTGCATGGCTGCGATTTGATATTGTGTATTTAGAAAAACAGAAGTAACAATTGGATTGGAATGAGGGCTTCTCTTCTCTTATGGCGATGATGATGATACTCTTGTCAAAATAATAGTGCTTGAATGATACTGAAAGAAATAATGGGAAGGAACAGGCCTACTTAAATAATGCTCAACCCAATACAAAGGTACTATTACCCTAGGGTTACCATCCCAAGGCGGGAAAAGGAAACCTGGGGTTTCGATTCGTATTGATCGTCGGAGAGGTGCATATCGATCGCAAGCTCAACTCAACATTCGAGCAAGTCCATTGACCCTCAAAGCTGCCGCCTGGGGCTTCGCATCGTCGGACCGAAATGCTGGTGGTATTTTCAGATGAATGTTACCGGGATATGCACGCGACAATGTCTGGGCACTGCGCATTCGGACAGCCGCCTCAATATTCTTCCTGCGCCTTGGAAACACTTGGAAATATACACATTTTCCCTTTAAAGAAACCTTTGGCAATGTGCACTAGCGAAAAAGGAAACTTGAAAGTTGACACCGCTTACTTGTTATGCCAGAAAGTCTGGAAATAGACTGGGTGGCGAATAAGATTGCTCAGCGGCACGTGCACGCTCGCTTCTGGGGAGGTATTTTCAGACTTTCTGGCATAACGAGTAGTTTGATCTGGTAGAAATTGTTAGTTTCGACCCGAGCATTACTTCAAGGTTAAAAAACTGGGACAAATTGAACCAATCGATGCGGTATTGACAGGTTCCTTTTTATGCCATGAGACATCAAGACCAATGAGACCTAGCCGAATTTTGTATTCTTACACATTTGCCTGGAAACGCCTATTCCAATCGTTCTACAACAATCTTTAAGATCTCCTCGATTCCCTTTCCGGCATTCTTTGGATCCTTGGCAACAGCTTGCCAATGCTCCCCGTGTCTCGGCTCGCTTAAAATGCACTTCGAAATAACGTCTGCTCGTTTTTCCTGTCCAAAGATATCAGTTATGTCAGATGAGGTGAAAGAATTGGGTCGGCTTACGTCAGTACCATGTTGCAATAAAAACTTGTAATACCATGCCCAGGTATCACCGAGATCACTGTCCAGTATAATGGCCTTCTCGAACCAGTTTTGCGCCTTCTCCAATCTTCGTTCGCCCCAAAAGATTCTTGCAATCGTGACGAAGAGAATAGGATCATTATCAACCTTCTTGATGGCTTCCAGTGCTCGAGGTTTTCGTTGTGTTCGTGGTTCAAGGTACCAGATAGACTCTGAATATAGGAGTCCACTGGTGGGAACCTCTTGTATGGCTTTTGCCATGAGAACTTTGGCTTGGGAAATGCTGTTTGCGCGTCGCTCGATCCGAACTGACTCGGTCCATAGTTCTGGGGACTTGGGTATTGCTAAACGGGCTCGGTCCAGCACACTTCGAGCTTTGACGATTGAGCCAGCCCTCTCTTCAAGGCGAGAGTAAAGAAGCCATAATGGCACCGACTTTGGACATGCTTTTATGCCCGTACTATACGCTTCACGAGCTTGCGGTGCCTTGCCTTCCCCATCGTAGATTTGTCCTTTCATCATCCATAGCTTGGCAGTGGCTGGGAACAACTGTAATGCTTGATTGACAAGGTCCAAAGCTGCCTCGGAGTTTCCAAGCTGTCGTTCAAAAGAAACACTCTTCATCCATACACGATCGGTTGGGGCCTCTTGTCTTGCTGTTTTCAACAATTCTCTAGCTTGCTCTGGTTGATCGTTTTCTGCTTCCAACTTGACAGCAGCAAGCCAAATGTCTTCGTTATTGGGATTCTGGTTGAAAGCTCTGCCCAGAACTCTTCGTGCATTGTCAATCTCACCGGCTTGCCATTTCTCCTTGGCTAACATCATCCATAAAACCTCGCTTTGCGGACATGCTTCAACGGCTTTTTCAAGAAGTTGCCATAAAGCTTCCTTGGTGCCATGATTCTTCTCTAGATCTGCAGCGGCGAGCCATAACTTTCTGCTATTGACAAAGATCCGCAGAGCGTAGGCGTACATCGCACGAGCAGTTTCATATTTACCCCGCCCAATACTGGATTTGGCATCTTCCATCCAGATATCTTTGCGATCATCGTCCTCGTCCAAGCTCCATCCAAGCGTCTCACGAATAATGTTGCCGCACGTCAGAATTGCACCTTCATCTTCGCATTTTTCCGCCTCGGTGATCCACTCTTCGCGCTTCAACATTGCGGATTTCTCGGCTAGCGCCTGAACTGCTCGCTTCATCACGTTGACTTTGGCTGCGTTGCCCATCTGTTCCTGGAGTCGGGCTGCCGCAATCCAAATGTCATGGGAAGTAGGAATAGCTCTCCGAGCCTTGTTCAAAACTTTTTGTGCGTTTTCAGAAGACTCTAGCCGTGCAAGAGCTAGCCATAGCTCAACTGAAAGTGGAATGATTTCGGTTGCCTTCGCCAGGAGAAGACGGGCATCCGCAGGATCCTCTTCGAGATTAACAGCTTCCTTCCACAACATAACTGATTGAGGGATATGATCCAAGGCTTTGCGAATGACCGTTTTCTTAGCGCGAGGTTCGGACTCGAGCTTCATGGCCTCTACCCATAAACGCACCGATCGATCGTTCTTCTGGATAGCATTTGAGGCAATGATCTTGGCGTTGTGATTATCATTAAGGCGAATGTTCTCGAGCCAAACATCCTCACTCTTCGGGCAAAACTCACAACCGCGAGCAATAACGTTTCGGGCAGCCACGGTTTTGCCAGCTAGTTCCTCCAATCTTGCAGCAGCAATCCAGCCTGGAGCATGCTTGGGGTTGGTTCTAATGACTGACTCTAGCAAGACTCGTACTCGCGCAATGTCACCAACTTGTGCTTCTCCCTCGTTAATTTGGGATTTGGCAAGACTCGTGAGATATCCTTTCGGGTCGATATTTGTTGCGCTGCCCGCAATTGAGTCGGCACCACTGCCCTGTGACGCCTGATCCAGTCTAACCTTTAGAACTTTGTCTCGAGCCGCACCGATATCCGCAAAGTTCGTCATCGCTCCATCCGGAGCATCTCTTGAGCCAGCGTTTCCATCATCTGCGACTGTGGTACCCAATTCCGACGAATCTCGAGCTCCAGCAATCACACTATCGGGGACAGCATAGAATCTTTGTCTCAAGGCTGCCTTATTCCTTCTGTTCTTGCCTGTCAAATCTCCAACTTCAGGTAGATTGGCCCAATCTTCATCGCTTACGGTCCCGAGCGCTCGTTTTAGATCCGCGAATTGTTGCTGGATCTTGGGATTGTTTCGTTCGTATTCTTCTCGTTCAGCCTTTTCTCGTGCTTCCCTGTAGGTAGAAAGGTCGGTAATCTGTTCATCTATATGCAAGAATGATAAACTATTTGTATCTCGTGGACATGGAGAGAGGGAAAATGAGAGAATGGGGAGAGATGGGGAGACCAACCTTCTAATCTTGCGCCGTCGGTCCATCTTCTCGTCTACCTCTTGGTAGATCCGGTCTGCTTCATCATCGTCTTTATCGTAGGCGCCTCCAGCAAACAATCCCACCTCGTTTTCAGGATCTTGATATCGGGACTCATCTTCGTCGTCATCCTTCTTCTCCGGTGCTCCGTATGCAGTTGGCGCAGCTGCTCCAAGTTGCGCAGCACGTTTGGCAAGGGCTTCTTTGATTTGGTCTTCGCTGGGACCTTCTCGAGCAGGGCCAAGATCCGATCGCGTCGTGAATCCTGTTGCTCCACGACCAAGACCAGCCACGTAGTTCTCGGGGGCAGGCTGGTTGAGAAAGTCACGTCGGCCAGACATAGTGGTGATGGTGATGGTGGTGGTGGTTATGAAATTGGTTGCGACAACTATGAGGGTTGAAAGTACTGTAGCCCCGGGTCCCTACAGAAAGTGTGAAAGTCAAGGCTGCAGCATGGAAGCACGGGCCACCAGGCCGATGTTTTTGCTTAGTCATCACCAAAATACTCTAAAAGTAGTCGCGGTTCCCTTCCCTTCTGCTGCCGCCGAGCAATCAACGCCAATCCTCATCCAACCTTCTCCCTTCTTTTCGTCATCTCGACTCCGTGCTACTCCTCTTGAGAGATCGAGATACTCCTCAACGAAATTACTAACCCGCTTCAGTACTCTCCCTAGATCTAGTGTCCACCCCGCGCTCCTCTCCAACATCCGATTTGGTTCTGCCTCAGCTTCGCCATTGGGAACGTCGTAGCACGACATTAATTCCATTTCAATCCAATCCGACAATACTATTTCGCCATGGCGGACGAACCCTTTGAAGATGATCTCTTTGCTGATCTGTATGTATTCTTGCCGATGGCCCCTCATCTTCCGCATTTCAGCTTCTTTGGGAACACAAGACTGTCAAGACATTGCAACCGCAACCTTCTTGCCTAGCATCCGTTGCAACCTGTAAATTATCAGCATCGTGCTAACCTTTCCTGCAGGTACACCGAGGATGAAGCAGCGAAAGCTCCCGCCGTCGCCGCAGAAGTAAAAACAGAGTCCGCCGTTCCTGCGGAGGTAAAGATGGAAGAAGCCGCGCAGCCTGAGGCTCACCAAGGCGATGGGGAACAGACATACGGCGGTGAAGCAGAGCAGGAGATGGAAGATGATGACATAGACTTCAATCTTGGTGGCAATGGAAATGGACACAGCTATGACTCTCCGGCGGCACATGAGTCTCATGGACCTGGAATCAAGGAAGATGGGTAAGATTAAATTTGAATTTTCTTTTTTTAACGCAGCTTTTTCGACGAAATACCGCATATGATTTAGTTCTTCGGAAGTTTATTGAAGATGATCAAACCACCAAAACCTCATGTTCAATACAGTCGGAATTGCAGAGGAAGTGTACCCTTGATCAAGAATGGAAAATGGGGCATCATACTGGAGTAATACAGTACAAACTTGGGGGACTGGCTTGGTATTCAATCACACCTTGGCGTTGAGTTCTCTCTGGGCGTTGGGAATTTATTTTCTGGGTCGTGAAACAAAGTCCATACAACAGATCAAATTGCAATTCAGTCAACAAAACTGGGGTTGGCATGGAATCAATCACACTCGAAATATCCGTCAGTCAAAAGACGATCTGGGGAGATATTATTGAATTGGCGTGACGGAATTGGATGGTTGGCGATTGGCAATTGAACAGAGGCAACGCAGGTCTGGGCTTGAAGTCGATCAGAGGATATGGGCAGCAGGGCAGATACAATAAAGGGATTCGGGGAGGAGCTGGAAGTTCGCCATTGCATTCGCCATCAACAGCAGCCATAGTCAGAAGCCTACCTACATAGCCTATTGTCGAGATTATCTTCATAGAGCATCAAGTTGGCCAGATAGGCATAGCAGAAGAGGTAGCGCATACCTAGGTAGCGCTCGACACCAGTACCTAGCATGACGATAGCAAAAGATACGATTGATCTTGGAATTCCTGGTGTCAGCCTTCATTTGATAACTTCCATCCATGGCTTCCCGTCTCTTGGCCTGGCCGGCCATGTCCTCTATCACTCGTCCAACATCTACGGCAGCTTTCCACGCTCAACGGACACCGAGGTCCACGACTATATTCCAACCTCACACCCGCGCTTCAGGCTTTTATTGTTGATCTGTTCGGCAAAACACATTCAAATTGCCTGTCTCTATACCAAGTTGCACCCCTGGGAGACGATGTCTCAAGCGAAACGTGGAGCCGATAATCCCAGGAATGTTTGAAGCGAGTGCAACTCGAAGGAAACAACGCCACTTTCCAAACTTAGTCTAACTCGGATCTTGTATTCATTTTGTATCTCATTGTTCGCTTGCTGACTAGCCATGATTTTGCAGGAAGATGTTCATTGGCGGATTGAACTGGGAAACTACCGACCGTAAGTAGATTAGCTTTAGAAGCAGCCGTGTTTCATCAAGTCTTACTTAAACTAATTGTTTTGATCAGAATCTTTAAAAGAATACTTTTCTCAATTTGGTGAGGTCCTGGAGTGCACTGTCATGAGAGATGGCGCTTCGGGCCGGTCACGAGGTTTCGGATTTCTGACATTCAAGGATGCAAGAACCGTAAACATTGTGATGGTTAAGGAGCACTACCTCGATGGCAAGATTGTAAGATATCACCTAGATCCATTCTTCCATATACCTCCGCGAAGTATCCTCACGTGATGATTCCTAACTGTCAATTACCAGATCGACCCTAAAAGAGCAATTCCACGAGATGAGCAAGAACGTACGAGCAAGATTTTCGTTGGCGGTGTCAGTCAAGAGGCTACCGAGCAAGATTTCAAAGAGTACTTTATGCAATTCGGCCGAGTTGTCGATGCCACTCTCATGATGGACAAAGACACCGGTAGACCACGTGGCTTTGGTTTCGTCACATTCGATAGTGAGGCAGCTGTCGAGGCCTGTCTTGAAGGTCCATTGGAGATTCTCGGCAAGCCGATTGAAGTCAAAAAAGCCCAACCCCGTGGTAACATGCGAGAAGAAGAGGAGGCCCGCGGTGCTAGGGGGGGAGGAGGCGGCAACAATCGGTTCAGAAAAGGCGGTAATGATGATATGCAATCCCAGAACCAAGCTCCTCAAGGCGGTGCTGGACAGATGGGAGCTGGAGGCATGACACCTCAGTTGATGGCACAGTATTGGCAGCGCATGCAACAATACTTTGCTATGATGCAGTCGCAGATGGCCATGGGAAGAGGAATGCCTGGAATGCCCCAAGGTATGAACCCAGCCATGATGCAACAAATGATGCAGATGCAGCAAATGCAGGCCATGCAACAACAGATGCAAAATGGCGCCGGTGGTGGTGGCAGCGGCCGAAGCCAGAGTCCTCAAAGTCCTAGTACGGCAATGGGTGGTATGCAAGGCATGAACCCTCAAATGATGCAACAGATGCAGCAAATGCAACAGATGGGCATGCAAGGAATGGGCGGCGGCGGTGGTAATGGAGGTGGTAACAACGGCAATGGGTCGAACGGTTCATACGCCGCTGGTGGACAGAGTAACGCTGGAGGTCGAATCGGCACACCAGGCTACAACGCTTACGAACAACAAATGTTTGAGCAGCAAAAGTACGAGCAGCAACAAATGCGACGCAATACTCGCGACACAAGTCAGTATAACGGCGGTGGAGGCGGCTATGGTATGGGTGGTGCCGGCGGACCTACTTCTTGGGAGGGCATGTACGATGATGTCCCACAACCAGCGGTACCAACTGGCGGCGGCGGTGGACGAGGTGGTTTCCAAGGCGGTCGCAGTGGCGGTGGTAGCAATCGGGGTTCTGCTCCTCCTCAGGGTGGACCAGCGAGTGCGCCTCCTGCTGGTGCTCCTACGGGACCGAAGAATGCTGGGAAGCCGGGTGCGAATTATCGGGGTGGAGGTCGTGGAGGTTCGAGTTCGAGAGGCTTTCATCCGTATGCTAGAGGATGAGCCCAACAAAGCATATTGGATCTCACGCGCAAGGTGTTTATCACGGGTGGAGAGGGTTGCTTGGACGCGGATTGGCATCTGATGGGTTCATTGCGTGATCCATGGTTTGGTGGGTGGCAGGTGCAAAAAGTTAATATCATGGATAATACGCTACTACTTCTTTTACGATGAACAGAACAGGCCTGACTTGATCCGAAAGAACGCCTCTCTTCTTCTCCTGTTGTTCTTACTTCTTCTTTCTACATGATACCTAGCATCGCTTTTCGGTTAGGGAACGAAGGAGCTGCGTTGGTGATGGGTCGCGTTGGCTTGTTTACTATGCGGTGGGAAGGGATCCATGGCTTGCCTCTCTTTCTTTTCTTGTACGCATCTAGGGTATGCGGATATTTGACAATTGAATCTGATATTGAGATTTCTTGATGCGTGTTTGGGGTTGTGAGGTGTTGAAGTGAAATTTATATCGCATTTTCCGGTTTGGTCGATCAATTTACCACTTGTTTCATTCCGCAGATTCTACCATACCACCCACCCCATTTGGTTTGAATCACCATGCCCCCTCTGCCGTCTTGATGTTGATTCGCTAAACGACTATAACACAATGAGGCTAAAAGAGAGAGAACTCCCCCCTTCTACCCTCAATTTTCTCTGATGGACTGGCACAATAAGGTAAATAATGGGAGTGATGGAGCGCCACTCTAAACCAACCAATGCGGTACCGCATTAATTGGTTTAGAGCGCCCCCCTCTCCCGTTTTTGACTTCATTGTGCCAGTTCACTATAGAGAATTGAGGTTAATGGGATAGTTTCTCCCGTGAACGAGACCTCTGTCATTTTGATCTCTGTTCTCTGAAATAGTCTGGCATAATGAGGCCAAAACGGGGGAGAGGGGGGGCTCTAAACCAATTAATACGGTATAAGCAAAGTAATTTTCAGGAAGACTGCGTGTGTTCTCACTACTAAGATCACATGGGGAAGAACTAGATTCTTTATTAGTGGGCGGAGGCTCGCTAGAGTAGGGAGGGAGAATTACAATAGGAACACGGCAAAAGATGAGACGAATATGACAGTTTTCTAGAATATCAACTCTTTTACTTGTTCTTTCGTTTTTTCTATCTTGCCTACTCATTTGCTTTTACCTCTTTCCTCGCTGCTTTCTTATCCATATCTTGGCCCTCTGTAAATCCACCGATTCCACCCACATTTCATTTCTTTGATAGAGGGGATGAGGTAGGATAATAAGGAGTAAAAATGTGCAATTGCGAGAATGGAAAAGAAGATGTTGGGTCTCTTATACTGGGACTAAAAGAGGGAAGGTTGGATTTATGTGCCAAGATGGCGTAGAAGCGGTATGGAAGATCTTACCCCTTATCACACTAATCGACCAAAGCAACGAGGAAACCCAACCCTTCTTCACTTTGAAAGAGTTCAAAAATCGACTCGTCAAAGCAAAGTAACGGTACACTTCTAAAATCTACTTCCCATCACGAGGAACCAAACCCAGCCCAACTACCGCATTAATTGGTTTTTACGCCCATTCCTTCTCTCCCATTTGGACCCTTATTGTGCCAGACCGTCAAAGAGAATCGAGGTAGAATGGGAGAGACTTCTCCCGTTTCCTGGGCCTCTCCCATTTTAAGATTCATTCTTTCTTATAGTCTGGCACAATGAGGGTTTAAATGGGAGAGAACGGGTGGGGATATAAACCAATTAATACGGTATCCCACCCCATCTTCCGCTCGAACGAAGTCAGGATAAGCTCTCAAATCGCGACCTGCAACAAAATACACCCCTCGTCCTCCTCTGTTTCCAAAAGATGCCTCCTCCCTGCGAACTGCAACAAATCAGCCATTACTCCACTCTTCTATTAAGATGAGGTCAAAGCGCATGCGGTAGATTAAATGTTTTGTTACAGAAGCGTGAGAACAGGGGCGAGGAAGGTCCGTGTAACGTGCACATACGTTTCATATTTGGAAAGGGGGAGAGGTTTGTCGGCGCGTATTTGTGCGATGTGCAACAAAATCTATTCTCAAGCTTTGTTATTCGATGGGCGTTCTGGAAGCTTTGACGTTTGCTGGGGTAGCTGTTGTGGGAGTCCGTGTTGTGAAGGATCGAGCTGGGGATGAGGTGGGATGGGATGTAATGGTATGGAAATGGGAAAATGAGGATTCGGTTCCTGACAGAGGTCTGTTCTTTATGTTTGGGAATCGATGGGCGCGTAAATTGCGAGGTGCAACAAATTGTTTTTGGGTTGGAATTGGGTTTTGTTTTGAGGCTGTGAGGAAAGATTGATTGGCACGGAGGAGTGGAAGTTTGTGTTTAGAACGCTTGGGTCGCGACTCGCGAGAGAAAATAGGACATTCGCATACGCAACCTCTTTTCAGGTTTTGATTGTTTATGGTATTTTCAAATGATTGCGGAGGTTCAGAGATCGAAATGCAATCCATGAGGGAAAATTCGTGATGGTTGTTGAGGTTGATTTGATGGCATCTTTTCTGGCTTGGTGGTTTCGGCAATCCTCCTTCCTTCTAATCTCCTTGCCCTGTTGCATTTTCAGCCTCTCACCCAAATCAATGTAGCCGACGGACCTCCCCTTTTAGTCTGCCTCGCAAATCCTCCAGTGTCGTCAAAATTTGGCTGGCCAGTCTCTAGATGCAAAGGGAGGTAGCCACTAGTCAATTTACTCGAGGAGGCCAGGGAAAACTTGTCTATGAGTTATTTTCCGACATGAGTGTCATCGTGCAGGTAGTAATATAAGAGATCTTTTTAGACATCCACTAGGACTGGCCGTCTTGCAAAATGAACTAGTGAGAGTGCTGAGAACATATTTAGAATCCAGCAAAGCTGCAGTTTGATACGTTGTTAGAAGCTCGCTTGCAAGCACATTTCATCCATCGGATTTGACATTTTGAGTAAGTGCAGACCAATCAGAATAATGGCGATATTTAGCAACGACACAGCGCTAAGAAAGTTGGAAAGCGTTATACCCAATTAGGCCATATAATAACTCGTTGATATATAGTATTTAGCTCTCGCATACATAACTTGCACATAACCTATACAGAATAGTAACTCATTCTATACGTTCCGACAGGAAGCTGCTTTCGCCTACTTTCGCTTACATAACCGAGGCCAGAAAGGTGCTTTTCAGAGGTCTTAACGCTCTTTATTATCGCTAATAAACACCTAACAAGCAGGGGGGGTTTATATGCTTTCACAACACACCCCACTTGAATATTTTATCTCCAGCCACAATTAGATAACTCGCAGGAAACCGAATTAGGAATAATTACAACCTCAGATCCTAATTATGACTCGAAAGAGCTTACCGTTGTTAAGAAAGGCGGTTGCTAAATATCGCCAATACTAAGACTTTTTCGCTTTGCAAATACCATCGTCATCACGTTGGTGTAACAAAACGACATAACAACGCAAATTGACGAAGTAAAGTAAAAGCCATAGGAACCGCCCTATCAGCTGAAATGAAACACGAAGTACGAAATGCACTCTGGAAATAACCGCTATTTTGCCTAATAGAAGAGGTGAGAAGTCGGGTCAAGCATTCGCATGCCGTTCGTTAACGCAAGTTGGGGGTGGGTGGCTCTCAAGTGCCACCTAGTGCTTTCCCATTCCACATTGAAATTCTGATCTGTACTCTTAACGACCTCTTCAAACTTTCCAAGGAATCATCTGACTGAGTCAGGAGGTCCTGATAAGCGTTTCAGTGAATACGGTGTGCCACGAATACAGTACTGATCAGCTTCGTACCTGCCTTGTACCTGAATATCTCAGTATAAGCTCACACATCGTCTGTCACCGATTACCATCTCTCAGATCGTAAAATCCTACTCGGTAGCATGGAGAAAAGAAGGGACTTTTGAGCTGCTTTCCCAGCACCTGAAGGCCATCATCGAGGTGTCGTTCGTCCAAACGTCAGATGAAATCGACCGCGTCAAACTTTGAGGTAAAAATAAACATGCCCTGTTGGTCGATCATGCCGATCCATCGGTCCAGTCCATCGATGACAGATAGTATCACGTGGACAAAGCCATTTCTGCGTGTTGGTCCAATTGTTGAGGGCATATTTTAGGTAATGCCTCCGGATCTTTCGTGCTTAAGACGCGAGCCCCAATAGTTGTTGGGTCTGGTGCACCATATTTCCAGGTTTATCGCAACGCCTATTTAGTCTTTGGGAAGGCGCGTTGGGCACGTCGAAGCAAGCCACCTGCACCCACCCAATCACGACGGCCACGAGGCTTGGCACCCCGCTTATGTGGGTCTAGATCTACCCTTAGGTCGTCCTGTGCTTCTTTCACTATCATGCTGCTCCCCTCGCCCTTCCAGTTCCTCAGCTCTCTACATATCCCGCAATATCGCGCACTCGCCGTTCTCCTCCCTCTTCCACCGTCACTCTCCAAATCGCCCGTCGCTGTACTTTACGTATCAGCTTCAATGGGCCCCCATTTGGAACCCCCTCGTTTACCTCTGCCCATTTCTGTTTTATCTATTTTTGACTTTGCCAAACCGACATCCCCTTTGTCTGCGCCTCTTTCCGATAAGCCGAATTTGCAATTTACAAGCGACGTCGAAGCAGAAGCACGATGGTGGTCTTTGTCGATTTGGACGATGAGAGCGAGCCTGCAGAAGATGTCAGATTGAGACCGCATTGGGAGATACATGGGCATGCAAACACAAGAGGGGACCATTTCGGTATCGGGGATGTACACCGGGAGAGGACTGCCAAAGAGCAGACGGATATCGAAACCCCAAAGACCCCGGAAAAGCAGGACAGGACCGCCGTTGCAGAGGCTCTGGGATGCTATCCGTATGTAATACTCTACAATGGATTTGATATAAGCAACACCTTGACCTTGATCATTGCCCCGCATGTGAGAAACCCGAGTTTGCAACTGACCGATTGTGCTCTTTTTCAGGATTGTCATTTCCATAGCGTCACACATCGACCTCAATACCCTTGATGCACTTGCTAGAACTTGCCGTCAAGTTCGAGTGAACCTCTTGCAGTACCGGAAGAAGCTCTTGACCTCGACATTGCATTGCGAGAATGAAGATGTCGAGCTAGATCCAGAGCATACCTTCCGCTATCGTGCTAGAGCCGCAGATTGGTATTTTGTTGATATGGGTAGAGCTGCAGATGGGGGAAGTGGGAAAGCAGGAGATTGTGCGAGAGACTTGGTGGGCGGTTGTAGACGATGTGACAGAGTTGTGTGCCGAGTAAGTACACGCATGGCAGGATTAAATGATCTATAGAATATGCATCTAACCACCATACCAGAATTGCACCATCAAAGCACCAGCTCAACACCTTCTTCGATATCGCCATCGACGCATTTGCACTCCTTGTTCCCGAGTGCCGCTCTCCTCTCTAGTCAGCCCTGAAATTGCACAAGCCTATAACGGGCCATCGGAGTCCACCCCCCACGTCAATTCAGAAACTGTCAAACGGGGCGTCTGTAGTTGTGCCACCGAGGGTGTCTGGCTTTGTCAACCTTGCGGGCGCAGTCTTCGGAGTGCGGATTCTGATTACGAAGGAATATGGAAATGGCGTCAGCGCTATGATGGAGCAGGAGTTGGAATTGGCGAAGGAGACCGTGGCGTTCAATGTGGTCGTGGAGCCGAATGTGTGGCAGCAAGAGAAGTAGAGCAAGAAACAGACTGCGATGCTGAAGATGCCAGGGAGATTGATCACAACAGTCGAGCTGGCAGTATATCTTCAAGTCCACCAAGTTCGAGTGGCAGCGTCTCAGGGGGAAGTATGGGACCAGGTTACGCAAGACATGAAATTGAGGGCATCGGAGGCGTAGTGAAGAAAAAACTGGTGAAAATGGTGAAAGTTGGAGCGTGTGTGCCTGAATGGGGGGATGAGAGGCAACAGGGGAAGTATCTCGTAAAAGAAATTGAGGGGAAGGCTCGGAGCTGGTGCGGGTGGTGTTGGAGGGCTGTTCCCTGTGAAAAGGACGTTATTGATTGAAGAGTGAACTGAAGGTACTTGCTTCAAAAGTTGAATCTGGGTAATAAAGCGGAAAAAGCATTCGAGAATGGAGTCTAATACTGAACAATTGACCTCCTTGAAGAGTACATGTCGTTATCGATCGCTTCATCCCTTTGATAGAACACGCACCATTGACTTCCAACCAATACCTTATACACAATCCGTCCAGCAAGCATTTTCGTTCTTGAACCGTGAACGATGCCGGGCAGCAAGCATGGCATAGATATGTGTATTGCTGTACATGCAAAATGGGAACACATCTATTTTGCATACGGTCTAAGATCTAAAACAGAAAACATTTTAAACCCGGGAGATGCTCTCTCATTATTCTCAATTCTTAACATGAAAGTCTTGGTAATTTACAAACGTTATATTCCCAGGAATTTTAACTTGTAGATTTTGGGATATTTTACTGTAGGTACGCTGAGATGATCGGGTTTAAAGGAAAGTATTTTGAAATGGATTCTGGAATCGGCTGGGAAGAAGGGAGGGGATGAGGTGAGATGGATTTGGCTTTGATATGGAATCCTTTTCTCATGAAGAGATGAAATTGGCAAGCAGTTGAGAATGTAATAGTAGGTAATTTGTGACGTTTATAGAGAAGCGGACAAGATAGATGGTGTTGACAATAATTATTCATTCATGATATATACCAACTTCCACAAAGACCTCTCAGGACCTTGGAACTATCCATTCAATACCCAACCCCAACCAACCCCTAACAGACCCAACGCCAATTTGATTCAACCCCCTAATCAAACTTCCCACCCCCAAGCAACCCACCCACAGCCTTCCTCCGTCCCTCAGCACCCTTAACCATCTTCCGCTCTCTCCTCTTCTCCGTCTTCACAACAGCAGCTCTACGCTCTGTTTCTCTCGCGAAATAATTCACACCACTATTCTTACTCCCACCTCTCTTCACCCCATCACTCCCCGCCCCACCCGCCGTACGCTCAGTAGCAGACATGGCGCCCACACTACTCGACGTCGACGCGAGACTATTATTCGTCGTTGCGCGTCTCAGAAGAGCTGGGACCTTGAATGTGCCAGCCGAAGAAGAGGCCGAGAACGCAAGACGCGTGGTAGCAGACACAGAGCTCGAGGATTGACGTTTAAGTGAGATTCGGTCGACGACAGCAACGTTGGTTCGTCGGAGGGCAAAAGGATCACGGTTTTCCTTCTGCCGTCCCCCGTCGCTGGGCCCACCTTCAATCTCGAGCTCATCCTCAGAATCAGAGCCTTCGCCAGCTGGTGCGATCAAGGAGTTTGGCTCTTCAATCAAACTTGATAGAGACTCGCGGATCTCCGAGAGATTCGTTGGTTTCTTTGCGAGTTTAGTTCGGCGAAGGTTCGCTGGCGGACGCATTTCAGTCTCTGCTTTATCGCCGCTCTTTCGTTGCGGTGGTGGCATATCGGTTGGCTGACTGTTGGGAATGACCTGCTCGGTGCTTTCTCCTTGGGATTGAGATTGGGAATCCGACCCCTCTTGCTCGGCAAAGTCGTCCAGGAAATCCATCTCATCATCAGAGCCGCGATCTTCGATGGCTCGAAGGAAGGCTTGACGTTTTGGATTTTCTGCTATCTTTCCGATGCGTTCGTCTGCTAGGAGAGCTTTACGCATCTTGGCGAATTCAGCGCGTTTTCTACGTTTGCGAGCTTCACCTCCGTCGTCGGAATCGGAAAGGTCGTAGTCGGCTCCTCGCTTGCGGCGGAGCATGCCATTTGTGATGTCTTTGTAGAGCTTTTCGACGGCTTTTTCATCGTTTGCTCTTTCGCGGTCACTGAGTTGTGTTAGTATGTGTATCTCTTGTAGTTGAAATATCACTTACGCAAAAAAGGCGGCGATCTTTCTCTCATCCACATCCTTTCCACCCTCATCATCAATCATCGCCTTGACAAGAGCATCTTCCTCTCCACCACTCTCATCATCACTTGCTCCTCCCAACCCGGCATACTCGTCCTCAGACTCGTCGGCCTGTTCGTGAACCATATCCTTTGCCTTGCTGTTTTTCTTGTCAAAGTCTTCCACCACCTTCTTCTTCTTGGAGGCTTTGCGCATAACATCAAATGCGGAAGTGATGTCAAACTCGTCCTCTTCAACCACCTTTGACAAAGGTTTACCCGCATCCTCGTCATCGGAGAATGTGGCAACGCGGTTCCTCTGGCGAAGTTTTCCCTTTTTCTTGACAATGGGAGTTTCCATAGTTGTTTCTGGTAATGCTGCAGGATCGAGCACAACAGTACCGGCAGTCGAAGGCATTTCCACGAATCGGCCTCTGATGGGAGTGGTATGTTGGAAGCCGAGATCTTGAGTGGCCTCTGGAAATGGTGACTGGCTATCTTCTACCAGACTGTCGAAGTCGTGTATCTGTGACTGGGAGAATTTCAATTCTATTGGTGGTGGAATGGAGTCGAATTGTTGGGTTTCAGAGTCCTCAGGTTGAGTTTGCATGACAGTGTCCGGATCTTGAGTATCTTCCGACATCGTAGGTACGAAATCTGGCAGCGATGTAACAGGTAATCGCCGCAAAAATGAGGAAGAACCACGTGTCATTTGTGGAGATTCTGGCCTGGCGGTGGACGGCTCGTCTTGCTCAAACTGACTTTCGTCCATAGTTCCAGCGAAGATCTGAGTTAACCCAAGCCCAGCTGGACCAGCCACAGTGACACCTGGAATGAAAGTTTTCGTTGCGGAGCGAAGGACTGAAGTAGGAATCTTAGGAGAGTCGGTATGCTGGGGCATAGGTGATTGAGTTTGAGGGATCGATTGAGGCTCGTCATCGGCGTCATCTATATCTTCGTCATCTGAGATGACTGCCTTTTTGTTTCGTCGAATCTGCTTGACAGGTAGTTGTGGCACCTCTTCCTCGTCTTCCTCCATTGGGTCATCAGGAATGGCCAGATCCGCCTCTTCTTCATCAGCATCGCTCTCTGCAGCCTCATTGTCAAACATGGGGTTTGGAGGTGCCGCCTCTGCCTCATCGTCGGCCTCGTCCTCCTCCTCTTCGCCACTTGCGTCTCCTTCACTATTTCCAGATCCCTCATTTTCGTCGTCAGATCCAGAAAGTGATAGCTCCGCATCAGCAACATTGTCTTCTTCCCAGTCTTCGTCATCACTACTCTCCCCGAGTGGATCGACTTCCCCATTCGCCTTGCGCTCTTTCTTGGCGGCTGCCTTTTCCCGCTTCATGATCTCTTCTCCCTCGCGTCGAGCTTTTGCGATTAAATCTTCCACCTCAGCCATCTCCTTCTCCCGCTCTTCAGCAGTTTGAACAAAGATACCTCTGTCTCGCAAGGCTTGCAATCGTTCTTCTCTTTCGCGTGTTGCCTGCTGTCTTGCTCGAGCCTGCAATGACATTTGTAACTCGCCTGTTGTGATTGAAGGTTTCTGGTTTTTGCCTGTTGCTTTTCCCGGTGATTTGACCAACGCCAACATTCGTAAAGCTTGAATTGAGTGAGACTCCTTCGCTTGTTTCGCCGGAATTCGGTCAAAAATTGCGTCTATTTTCCTCCGTTGCCGATTTGGTGTCTTCACAGGTAATATTTCAAGATCACTGTCGGAATCCTCTAGACCAATTGTCTTCTTGTCAATCTTTGGTGCCCGGATTCGAAAAGGTCGCTGAGTGAACTGAGGCTTCTTCTTCGGCATATCTGGCTCAGCACTTGGCTCTTCGATAGCTCGTCCTTTCCCCTTATCCAAGCGCGTAGGAGGGGATGATGGCATTTTTAGAGCCTCCTCGAGGGTGGGTAATTCATCGTCATCGTCATCTTTTTGCACTAGGTCCATTGATGTTGGAATTTCGAGGACTTCTGATTTTTGGGTTTCGTCGCCTGGAGACGCAGGAGAAGTGGGTGGTGTTTCTTTTATCTCGTGATCCGACTGTGCTGCTGGGGAACTCGAATCTGTAGGTTGAATGGGATCCGAAGCTTCTTTCTTGACACCATACTTGAATTTCGCAAGGAAGTCGGCTTTGAGATATTTTTTTTTCGTCACAGCCTGGTGAGCCAATTGCTGATTTCGACTCATACGTTGCGTTTCCCTTCGAATTTCCTCCTGGGCCTTCTTGCTTGCCTTGCGTGTTGGTTGTGTTAAGCGCCGTTCTGTAGTATCATCGCTAAGGTCGTCCTCATCCAGAAGTTGATCCATTCTCCTCCGCTCAGCCATCTTTCTAGCCTTCTCCTTGGCCGCTTCAGCGTCTCGAGCTTGGCGTTCCTCTCTTTTCTTTTGGACGAGAGCTTTGAATCGGTCATCGTTTATTGCTGGTAATTCATCGTCCGAATCACTGGCTGTGGCATTTTCCGCGGGTTTGTCCGCCGAGGGGGAGATAAATAGCCCTGGGGAAGCAGCACCTTTGGCAGGACTCGATTTCGGTGTCTCGCGACGCGTCGTTCGAATTTTGCGTTTTCGTGAAATAACCGGAGCATCACTCTCATCACTAGCACCGGCGTTATCTGAACCGGCTCTAAGTTCTGGAGACTTGCTCTTGGCCGCAAGCATCTTCTTTACTCTCTCCCTCGCGTTATCCGCAGGTTCAACATCCTCGTCTGAACTCTGTTTGTTGGCATGCATTCGTGCTGCAAGCCGTCCAACAGGACGTACAATATCTTCCTCCTCATCTGTCGTATCATTGTGGTTCGTAGTTGGTGTGGGTTTGGTAAGTGCTTCTTCAAACGACTCGGTTTGACGTGAAGGACTTTTTGATTTGGGAGGAGCAGGCTTGGATGACGCGGCTGTCAATCTTGCTCTCGCGGAGCCAGAAACATTTTCGTCATCGGAGGAATCGTCAAAGGTTGCCAGCAGAGCCGCGACTTTAGATGTTGGTGTCAATTGACCTGGGGAGGATGTGGCGGATTTTGCTGGGGACGATGCGGGGGTAGAAGACATTTTGAATATGAATTGAGAAAGAAAATTGTCGAATTAATTATTTGTTGTCATGACAAATGTAGTACGATCAAATGCAGAGCCAATTCGTGGTTTTCTGAAATAGAGAGGGAACAGGAATTGGTGTTTGGAAATGTGTTGTGTAAGTATTGTGTTGAAGAGGTTGGGCGAGAAGGCCATAGCTTTCTCACGCGATTAACGCGACGCGATTTATGCATGATTGCACAATTTATGCATGCACCCCACTCCTCTTACAAACCCCTGAACCTTGCGATCTCCTCGGCCTCATGACCTGCCATTGTACAGCGCCTCACCTACGTAGACATCATCCTACATTTTCCTTTTTATCTCTCTCTCCTCCCATGCATTAATTTTTTCTGACATTCCCAATTCTTTCCCATGTTTCCATGCGTTTTTAAAGCGGCATAAGGTCAAAACATTGCCTTCTCATTTACGAAGCGTCAAGGGCGTTAAAAGAAGCAGAAATATCTTCAGTACCGGTACTGCCTTTGATCGAACCAAGAGATCCAACGGATCATCAACATTCTCGAAAAGGACCTCAACCATGGATTTCACCAAAATTCGGCATCTACACTCCAACAATGTTCGAATACTATGGAATTCTCCTCTGGCTGAAATCGCCGGCTCTCTTGGAGACATGGGAACGCTGCTCCCACTCATGATCGCGTTGGCAATCAACAACTCCATATCACTTTCAACAACACTTATTTTTTCGGGATTATGGAATATCCTCACTGGGATATTCTTCGGAATACCTTTACCAGTGCAACCGATGAAGGTTTGTTTGCAATATCCTCCAAATATTCTGCATACTGATTATTCCGCAGGCTATCGCGGCTGTGGCGATATCACGGAAATTCTCCATCGAGGAAACTATTTCCGCGGGTTTCACAACTGCGGGTTTTGTTTTTATCATTAGCGCTACAGGTCTCCTTAGGTGGTTTATACGTGTGATACCGACTCCAGTTGTAAAGGGTGAGCCTCAAGTTTCCGGAGTCTTTTCCCCTATTTCACTAACTGCTGGTTACTGTTTCTTGCATTGTGAAACTTTACTCTTAACGTATTAATTGGTTTAGAGCGCCACCCCCTCCTGTTTTTGATCTCATTGTGCCAGACTATTATAGAGAATTAAGAATAATGGGAGAGTTTCTCCCGTGAATGAAGCGTCTGTCATTTTAACCTCTATTCTCTCAGATATCCTGGCACAATGAGGTCAAAACCGGGAGAGGGGGGGTGCTCTAAACCAATTAATACGGTACTTAAATTTGGATTTCTTACCTCATGAATCCTTCTTAACATCATATTGACGCCTTAAATAGGAATCCAAGTCGGAGCTGGCCTTAGCCTGATCATTTCGGCAGGAACTAGTCTCCTGCAACCCTTAGGTTGGACAACTCCGAATGCAGGAGACAATCTTATTTGGGCGATATTTGCGTTTCTGGCCCTACTGACCACCTTGAAGTCGCCGCGGATACCCTATGCTCTCTGGATTTTTGTTCTGGGACTCGCCATCTCAGCTTTCTTAACCGATTCGCACCGCCTCCCAACTTTCCATTTCTGGCATCCATCAACATTCGTGCCATCATGGGCAGATTTCAAAGTTGGTGCTCTCGATGCTGGTATTGGTCAAATACCTCTAACCACCCTAAATTCCATCATTGCTGTGTCATATCTCTCTGCGGACCTCCTTCCCCATATTCCAACCCCTAGTGTAACCTCAATTGGTATCAGCGTAGCGCTCATGAACTTGATCGGCGGCTGGTTTGGAGCCATGCCTGTATGCCATGGCTCTGGTGGGCTTGCAGCACAGTACCGATTCGGCGCTCGTAGTGGAGCAAGCATCATTATACTCGGAATATTCAAGATGCTCCTGGGTCTGCTCTTTGGCGAATCCCTCGTTGGACTTCTTCGCGAATACCCCAAGGCTCTTCTAGGCATAATGGTCCTGGCAGCCGGTCTCGAGCTCGCCAAGGTAGGAGAAAGCCTCAACTATGGCGCCCGTGATCTTTGGGAGGAAGTTTCCGACTCTTCGGGCGCCAATGAAGACTCTTCGGAGCAAGAGGGCCAGAAACGGCAACGGCAAATATCCGACGAGGAGAGAATGGAGAGATGGACCGTAATGTTCATGACCATAGGGTTTCTACTTGCCTTCAAGAATGACGGTGTTGGTTTCCTTGCAGGCATGTTGTGTCACTTCGCCTACCGCTCTCAAGATATCTGGACGAATTGGGTAGAAGCTTGGAAGAGTAAGAAAGAGGAGAGGCAGAGTCGTCGAGACCGACAAGGCACAATTGCTGATGAGGAGCAACCGCTGCTAGCGGCCGAGTAGTAGCGTAGCTTACTTGCGTCAAATCCAAATTGAAAAATAGTCTCTGACCGAATTTCTATCTCTGCGTTGGTGCAGTTTTGCCTAACCCGCCTATCCGTTATTTTGGCAGGTAAAGCGTGAAAGCTTGGGGATTACTACTCGCTATCAGACTCCGAATCGAAAAGATCCGGACTGTCATTAACCTTAGCAAGCTTTTAGTGAGCGCTCCCCCTGCCTAAAGCGGAATCACCTACCAAATCTCAACACCAACACAACAATCCTTTCAACAGATCCTATCAATTAACTGGAGCACCGACCCTTTACGCCCTTGTTTGAACTTATCCCATGTATCCTCAAACCCTCTCCACCTCTCTTCACCGAACTGCAGAATCCAACACCATGGTCCATTACACATGAACCACGTTGCACATAACTTATCAGAAAGAATCATTACGTAGAAGATTCCGTTACTGCACATGAAAAGGACTTCCAGCGTGTCAATATTCCGCCTCACTTTTATCGGGATCTACTTGTTGGAGAAGGCTGGAACTAGGCTCCAGGTCTCAGCTCTGAGGTTGGACGCCTTGTGCGAACCATTATATAGAAATGCCGCATTACGGTGTTTTGTAGTGTATTTCCGCCGGTTTTGCTCGAACTTACCAATTTGTCTGCGGGAAGCGTAAATGTAAGATTACTTCTCTATTAGGTGGATTCTTGTAGAGACATAGACTTAACAGAATTTATACCACCATTCCATCATCTTTCAATTCCCAACACCTCATACCAGTACCTTTTCATTTTTAAATCACTATCTGCAACATCCCAAAGCTCTCCATAAGTTAACGGCAAATATCATCTTCATATTTCTACATGCTCAGCTACCGTAACTCATCACTATCAACCATCCGCCCACTCCTCTCCTCCTCACCCATCCTCGTTCTCTCCTCCTCTTACGCAAGGCTGTCACTATCAACCGAATGAAAGCGTACCGATGTAACGTAATCCAATGCATATGCAGAAGGAAAATTCTTCAGCCTTTCTCTCCTTCTGTTGTACGTGTATCCTGTCCCGACGAATCCTCGAATCTGCCTTGTGAAGTGGTATTTGCGTGCATCGCAGCCGTGCATGAAAATGAGGAGCCGCTTTAAGGATGGTAGATTCGGTATCTGCCGTGATGTGCTGTATGTAGGATGATGTGCGTGGAATGATGTGCTGTGATACGTTGCCGAGGGTGCAAGAGTGGGAGTGTTGAGCTGGATGTTGGACGTTTTGATGTAACACGGGATATCAAAATCGAAGCACGACTGATATCGAAGTTCGCGAACGGATAGTAAAATAACGCAAGTACGTAGAAGATTGCAGTCGTTGAGTGTCGTGTAAGCTTTAAGCTACGGTTTGCTAAACAGGAAGGCTATTTGCTAGCGCGCTCACGCCACTTAAAGTGGGACCGTTCTCAATAGTAGCTTGCCTTCTTTTAACTTTGAGGGGGGAATCGATAAAAAAGTGCATCTATTTGCCGAGGTCCATATTCAGGCTTCTGATTGGGCGGTATAAAAGCTACAGCACGTCGGTGACCGAGTAGCTTGGTAGAGAACGAGTAGACTTCGATTACGTAACCCAAACTTAACCTCAACCTGAATCTTCATGATTCACCCAACCCTGGGGGTCCTAGGGGTCTCCCCTAGAGAATGAAATAACTAAGAGTCATGTAAATCAGAGACTTAGAGTCCTATAAAACACCCCGCTGGGGGCGAGGTCTTTCTGGGATAGGACGGAAAGGATGGAAGCTTGCCTTCTACTACGTAGGAAGCCTTCTTGAGGAACGCATAGGATAACAATAGGGGTAGGAATTCGTAGATCTGGTGATGTGTTTCCAAAAGGTCTGCCGCTGCGGTAAGAAATGAAAGAAGATTATAGTTAGTAAAGGATCCTCAATGTGAAGCATATCACGGTGATTGATATGAAGTTTCGTTATAGATAGCCTATGATTTCAGGTTCAGAAAGATCGAAAAGAAAAAACAGACTCGTAGATCCAATTCGGCAGAAGGAAATATCCAAGAAACGCGGCGAGAACAGCCCCAGGAGTGTATCGCCCCTTCTCACCCCCAAAAACGTAAAGGCCTATCAGCTCATGAAGGAGGATTATACCAGGTGACCTCGTTGCTCCCCTCCTCCGTATGCTTATACTGGCGTTGAACCTCATCCCAGACCCAGTATTCGTCCGTCTCCTTCTTCGCCTCCCTTTTCGCCTCTTCCAACAGTTCTTGTCCGTGTGCACTGAGGGTCGAACAGCGCGTGATGTTGACACTCTTGTATCTAGGTTGCTGTTGCTGATATCGTTGAGATTGGGGCGCGATGCGAGGAATGGCCCATGGAAGCGGTTCTTCGTTTAAGGGTTGGTCAAGCCACCGGTCGCTACTGTAACGCATGTCTACTGGTGATTGAGCTTGGATGAGAGGAAAATGCTGTTGGTCCAAGTTTGTATTTGCTGGCGAAGCGTAGTTGGGGTAGGCATAGTCGGTGATAGAGGTACTGGCCGAAGGGGTGCTTGTATATTCATCGTGGGACGTGGTGTACGAGCCTGTCGAGCTTTCAGGGAGAGGGAAACCAACCGTGTTGCGCGGGATATCTCGCTCTGACGAACTAGGATACGCGTTGTTATTGCTGTCGTAGGAAAGCAAGGTGTCTTCCGTCGACGAGTACGAGGTAAATACGTAATTCAACTCATACTCAAGCTCTTCCACTGTGGGATATTCGTGTTGAGCCGCACTGAATGATGAAGGCATTGTTTTCAGCGGCAGAAGTGCTCGATTTTCTATGCCTTGGCGAAAGGTTTTGACAGCCCATGAAGAGAGTCGATGTTCCACGCTCAGTCGACTCAAGCGTGTACTCTGGATTGGCGACGGCAGTGAAAAGTTCCCCAGCTTTCGTTTTTGGGTTCCGTTGTTGGTAATGCCGCAGCCAAAGAGGATTTTAAAGCGTGCTCTGGGCTCGATAAAGAATATTGCTTCTTCTGAAGACTGTCCCAGTTTCCCACAGCTCCAATGTATCTTAATGAATGATCTGTCGCCAGACTTGTGACGCCGCAACCTGGTCTTCTTTCTAGAGTCTGCAGAGATGTGCTTTGACAGGTAATCAACACAACTCTGAGATATCCAGTTATCGCAACTCTCGTTATCGCAGAGGGCAATGATCGGGACACTTCGCTTCATTGGAATCTCTGCCGACGGTTCGATCTCGACGATTCCTGCATATATATTCTAGATGAGGCACGTTAGATATTCTATAAGCCAGCGGATTTCGGTCACGCGCAAATCCTGTCCATACTCACTTGGCTTGTCGGTGAGTCTGATGCGACATCTGTATTGCCTCGCCCCCCGTTGGTAACGAAGGGCGAAAATTGGGAATTCATTCATCAGTTACACACCCTTCTCAAGTGCAGGAGCCGCACGGAGTACAGGGATGATGACTGTTCGAGGGGTATTCTGAATAGAGTTTTCTTGAGCCTCAACTTGCGGTTCGTCGGAGTGTTGCATGAGGCTAACTGGATGCTGAATCCTGCGTGCCGAGATCTGGAACAGAACAGATGAGGCTCTGCGATGGAGTTCCGCCTGACCAATTTTTTTCCGGCTGCAGTGGCGGCAGGATAAGCACACCGAATCGCTTATTGGTTCGGTGCCGACATCGACATTGAGCTGCATCGACCTCGGTTGCGTTTGACAGAAGGATGGAGAAGTGGGCAGGAAATCGGCTACCTTTGCTAAGTAATCGACAAACAAGGAGGAACCGAAAAAATAAAACTGTCTTTCCGCAGTGTTTTCTGAGCCTAAATATTCAATAGAGTATTTACAAGTGTAACCTCTGTTGGGCAATCGTCGAATACCTGTAGCTCTCCCAATAGCCATCGGAGCTCTTGTAGTGCCGCTTTGCTGGCTGATTGTGAGCCCCCCTTTATTTCCTTCTTTCGGCCATGCCTGCAGGGCGACCCCTCACCAGGGCGTGAGGCACACACAACATACATATACTATCGTCGGAGCAGACACATCAGATAGAACGTGAATGGTGCAGGATTTATCCCATTAGGATGTATAAGATGCAATAGAGGCCGGAAACCCATTTTCTGACTTGTTTGCATATCCCACTCGCTTTTACTCATTGAACATGTCCCGTGGGTACCAGAAGTTCGCAGGTTTCATGGTCGATCATGACTACACTATCCTTCGGCAATTTCGAACTGCGGCCACTCGCGACCTGCTTTATCTCCAAGCGGAGATAGTGACGCTTGAGGAGGAGTTGACCGAAATCGTTCGTCGGGATAGTACCGAGAAGGGAGAACAATTCTTGTACGATGGAAACTGGCAAGTCCTTAGCACTTCGCAGTATCGTTCATGCGGTGGTGAGCAATGGCAAAAGGTATTGGAAATCCGAGCCAAGTTACGAGAGTTTTGTACGGATACTGCAGCCAAAGATACCTCGCTCATATACTGATGCACGCCAGACGATTCGGTCTCCCGATACGCCGACATCGCACGAACGCCAAAACCGCGAACACGCGACGTAGGCATGATGCGCGATTGGTTGGAGAGGGGAGATCTGGGTGGCGGGCTGCCCTTTTCAGGCCCCGATCTTTGCCCGGAAACGTCTGTATATCGAGCTGAGTATGTACGAGACTTGATGACGTTAAATCCTCGCCTTGGAGAAAGCGATCCCTTTACACGATTTTTAGCTGGTCCAGTATTCCATGGGATTGAGAGGCTGGTACGACACTTTAAAGTAAGCCGACTCATAATTGTTGAATAATAATGAAAAATCATCTTACAATTACAGAAGCCATTGCCTGACCCAGAAAACCAGAACGAGGAGAGCAATATGTTTTCGTACTCCGATGCCATGGTGGTGGGGGCGATTGACATTGTAGGAACCGTTCTAGCCTCAATGACACCTCTGGTTTCAATCATTGTCCTATACTTTGTGCAAAATCTTGCATCACGCCTCGCAGTGGTTTGTGCCTTTACCCTCGTGTTCTCCGTAAGTCTAGCCATTGTAACGAAGGCGCGGAGAATTGAGATTTTCGCTTGCACTGCAGCGTATGATCATACCCATCCAAGTATCTGGATTATCCAAACTAACCAACTGACAGTTTCGCCAGCGTGCAAGTTGTGTTTGTTGGGACGACAAATGCAAGTCAGATCTGAATCTTTGACAAAAATACCGCATCTATTGGTTTAGAGCACCCCTCCTCTCTCGGGTTTACCTCATTGTGCCAAACTGAGAGAGAATGGATGTCTGAATGGGATAATTCTCCCGTTTTCAGTGCAATGCCAATTTGGTCCTCATTGTGCTATATTTATAAGGGAGGATCGAAGTCAAAAAAAGGGAGTAAAAGGGTGAACCGCTAAACCAAGGGATGCAGTGCATCATATGGGAAACCCAGAAGTCATCAAGACACCAGAAGGCGGTTATCACAATAACACACCATAAAATGCAGATCTTCATAGGCTGATGAGAGTAAGAATTCCACCGAAATGATCCATGAATTTAGAAAAAGGAGGCCCGTTCTCTGCAGCTGGTTGAGGCGAAGCCCAGGCTTTCACAGAGGCCACCCGCGGTAGGCTGGCGCAGTCCTGGTGGGGAACCGCGATGGAAAACTTGTAGCAGAGAGAAAATCACTAGCGCTTAGCGACTCGGACGCCCTTCTCTTAAAATGCCAGCAACTACGAGACCTCTCTAAGCCCGACCACCATCCACTTGGACGAACAACATATATTATTTCCACTGGCAGCGTACCGCACAAAAAAACTTGGAAAAAGCGACGACACTCTTTTATTGCGCACCAAAGTCTCATTATCGCATTTCGTGCGCAGAACAGGTACTGAGAGACCCCAAGGGTCTTGACCGCGACTCCCATCTCTCACCTCTACTCCCTTCTTTCGGTTCTGGCCCGACCTCAACGACCTCAACGACCTCAACCCCGCAAAGTTCGAAAGCTCATACTAGTGCCACTGCTCATCGCCTTCCAGTACCTTCAGCACTTGCTTCTTGCGGATCTCCCTGACTTTATCTTTTCGTCTTCTACTCCATCCTTCACCGGAGCCACCATTGGTGTCTCCACCGACAACAGCTCTACAGTCTTCAACCAGAAAATTCGACTTCCAAAAACGCAACAGCCTAAGACACCATCTGGTGCGACCCGCTGCGGAGATAGCTTCATCTTGAAATTTGCTTTCCGCAGGGTCGCCTGAAAGGTACCTTGTGTGATCCACGCTCCGAGTGATACCTCTTTCGTCCTGTCTGACATTTTTATAGGAAGTTGCTCCTTTCGCATTCAACTACAGAAAGTCATAAGACGAAAACATCGCAGGCGAGAGGAGACAACCACTTTTGCGATATCCCCGAACACTGTACGCCGAGACCATTTCGCCTCCATCCTTTGCCGTCGCTATAAACAACATTTCATCGAGAAGGAAGAAGCATAAACGAAAAAATAATACGGTGCATCCAAGAAGTAAAAATTCCAAGCTTCACGAGTTTCAACAACACTAAGGCACAACTACACAGCGCAACCACACAGCACAACCACACAAAGATACTCAACTAGAGTCATCATGCGCACGATCAAAGGCATGTGTTGGGGAAATAGGACGGCGGATGATGACACACGATCAAATATCGTACATATGGGCCCTTTTCCCGCACAACGAACGCCTGAGGGATGTAATCAAGAGGGCCTCCTCTCTGGTAGAGCGACGCCAGCGAACACCTTCGTTGAGCCCTTGCCCGTCGTCGATGCACAGGATCTGCCGGCCGACCAGGCAATGGCAGATATCGACAGCTTATGGGTGTCAATCAGTCGCATATGGGGGAAAATCCCAGCACGATTCAGGGAGAGACGTGGGTCTGGGAAGAGATCAGACGAAAACCCAACAGAAGATGCACCCCATGTCGTTCATGCCACAATTTCAGAGTCACTGTCTCCACGTGAAGATGAGGTTGGGAGCTCATCTAACACGCAAGGACCAAGCGCTGCAGCATTGACAAATGGAACCAGCGGAACGCTGATATTGCCATTACAAGAGCGAGGGTTCGCGGGTTCAGAATCAACACCACCAACACACATCTCTCAGAGCAACATGTCCGAGGATATAGGCCAAGAGAAAGATGAAGCAGCGGTGGGCCAGTACAACATCGCAGGTTCAGCTCAGCCAACGCGTGACTTCCTAGAGTCGACTTCCTTGGTGGGCGGTCAGGCAAATTCATTGACCTCACATACCATATTAATGGCCCCGAGACAAGAAAAAGAAAAAGGAAAAGAAAGAGGAACATACCAAAGCTCTTCAGCATCTAGTTCCAGAGCTGGGAATGAGGCTCAGCAGGAACAGGGAAGGTATATCCCACAACTGAAGAACCCAGGCGCAGAAGCGTTTACGGGGGCGGCCTTGATCAAATTTCCAAATAATGTTTTGCAAGCTCGCAAGCTCCTGTATGACCCTGGATCGACGGATAATATGATCAGCGAAGCGTACGTTGATGCTAATCTGGTGAATGGCCTCCGAAAAGTGCCTATCCTTCCGGATGACTTGCTGACGTATTCAACCGCGACTGGCACCTTCACCCCGCGCTATTATGTAGAATTATGGATCGAAGATGTCGAGCACGGCATCCGGAATTTCAGGAAGGTCGCTTTTAATATTGCCCCTGATCTGGGAGAGTGGCGACTGCTCGTCGGCTGCAGATTCATGTATGATAATGGCTTGGGGTTGAGCATCAAAAACAAGGACATGGTATATGTATTGACGGGTCGACCAGCGAATGCAGGTAAGAACGAAGTGTTGGAGATTTCCTCTTGGCCCATCCAGCTAACGAATCTTAGATGCAAAGAAGGAGCAAAAGCGTTTGTTGGCGGAGGCCAAGCAGAACAAGTTGGCGGCGGCACTCGTGCTCGGAAGCTCTTCTCGAACGTCATCGGTAAGCGGTACACATTATGGGCAGCCTCCCGCGGGTTCTTCGCGTACCAGCACTTCGTCGACAGCCGAGGACAAAGGGGGGAGGAGGTGAGGATTGGGCGCATGGTTGGTGTCTGCGTTGTTGTTGTCGCTGGCGCTGAAGTCGCGGTCGTTGAAATTGAGTGCCGAATAAGCTCCACTTTAGTCGCCGATAGTACGAGCCCGAGCACTCGTCGGCGGATCTGGATCACAACCTTATTTACCTCGCCTCAGGTGTACCGACGTCGCTTCGTTCAAAGGCTTCTCCACAACATCCCCCTTTTGACCATTTGGCCACCTTGGCCTCCTTGACACATTCAAGATGGATACCACCCCACAGGATGGAGTCAGGAACAGCAGCACGACACCCACAATCTTCTTATGCCAATATTTTGATATCCCCTCGGCAGAATATACGCGCTCCATTCCGCTACCATGTCTACCAGAGAGGCAGTTCATATGCATTATCTCCATGTCGATAGTACTTGCATAGTACTTGCAAGCCCAAAAAGTACACCGCATATACGTTTCTGCGAACCGGGTTCCTGGTCTTTGTCATCCCTCGTAATCCGTTTTGGACTGCAGTTTTCCTACTTCAATTCCTTATAACGATACCCAAGCGCTATGAATACCCCACGAGTTTATGATTTTGTTTTTCCAGCCCTGTTTTTTTTTGCATATTGAGCGAGCTTTTGGCATCGGCGGAGTGACAAAATAGAGTGGTCTTCTCTTCTAGGTCGGAGGTGAATGGCGAAGGGTGCCGGAAAGCAGACATATGTTGTATTTATGAGTCCTGCTCCAGCTAGTTGCACCGAGTTTTCTGGGAATGAATGACGGATAACGGAGGGATTTTTGACGAGACTGTGTTGATTCGAGTATTTGAAAGATAAAAGGGAGGAAATGTGTAATTTTCAAATGTTCAGATGTCGTCCATGCTTGGCCTGTTCGTCCTCCCTTGTACTGTGTTGGGTATGCATGCATGTTGAAAGGCTCCCACATAGGCTCTCAAGATCCGGATTGATTGGCACTCGCTCCCTATTTATACTCTCTTGTTCTCGAAGTGAGTAGCCACGATAGCCTAATTCAACCTCATATACACGGGACGTTGCTGTTGCAGCAACGCGTCGCGAACGTGCAGCATCGCTTCTATTGGGCAACCCTGCCCTGGAACATGCACCACACTCCGGCAGAGCGTGCATCAACTAACTCGATTAGCATCTTTTTTATACGATAAATACTCTCTCTTAAATTACCACAAAACCCAAATGAATGCTCGAAGGAGTGTCATTGAATGACAATAGCGACCCATCACCCTTTCCGGCCCTCGAATATCTGCTTAGCCTAGAAACGAGAGGCTCGCTCACCTCAAGAGTTGACTTCCTCGAGACTCCAAAGCCTTATTTCTCAAAGATCTCAACTCACATACCATATCGGAAGCCGACAGCCTACGCCATGATTCTCTTCAAACGACATGTCGAGTTCTCCCACACACCGTTGAAGTGAACGCAACCTCTCGCATCGAATATTTTAGGAAGGAAAACAGAAGCAGAATAGTTTGGACTGCGATTCAATCTCCCACGACTTGCGACCCATCCAACACAAACACATTTCACGACGGACCCTGGGATGTGCGCCTTTTTGAAGGTTGTCGCTAACGTAAATCGCGCAGGTCACAAAGTCACCTTCTTTTCTATCACATCTACCACCGGCCCCTTCCGTAGTTGAGGTAATGAATTGCTCGGTCAGCCGCTGATGTGCATACCATCTTACTAGGAAGATTCATCATCTACGAGTAGTTTATCCTCTTTTCCTCTCCCTTTCCAACACCCAGTTGGTGTAACCAAAATCACGAGATGTCCGTCACACAAAATACCTTCTAGATCTTCAGCCCGTTGATCTTTTTCGATGCCGAGCATGCTCGCTACACTTTTCTTTTTTCCTTTTTCCGAGATGCAAGCCAGCAGTTTTACACAACGGCGTATTATTCCGTGTCCCTGCAGATCACACTATATCCCGAATCCATGTCGATTAGTCTGCTCATGCATCTCGACAACGCAGGCGAAGTCATCTTTATACCCCAATATTGGGATTCCTAACCAAGGACTGAATGCTCCGGGGTCAACTCTGATTTCGTCTGACCCAAAACTAAAGGTCTTACTGTATCGAAATTACACGAGATCACCATGTGATATCCTCGGATGTAATGATCCTAAATGAATGTCTACCGTATGTCTTGTCTCATTCTGCCAACGGTTTCTTCATTCTATTCATACCTGGTTCGTTACTCGATACACTTGAATCAGTAGTGGCTAGTGTAAATTTCTAGGCTCCTTCTATCCAGACCTTGGCTTTTGCTTGAGTTGAGGCGAGGATGTAAGTTGGCCTTCGGGGGTGGGTTGCGGTCATGTTGGGTGGTATTGTGAGGGCTCGGAGTTTAGCCTTTGCGCTTTTTGGTCTGGTCTGGTCTGGATATATTGGAAGTGTAAAGAAAAGGGAACTGGTACTGCATGGTGTAGGGAGTGATTGTGGTGATGAAGAATCGCGCTTGTACAGATGGAAAAGAGGACGCCTCCTGACTTACGAAAGATTTCCGAATCATCCATTGCAAGCGTCACATTTACCATTTACTCCACTTCAATCATCAACAACGTTGTCCAATTAGATAGTATCATTACCACTAAAATTATAGATTATATACCCATGAAACCCCCATCAAATGTAGAAGCGCGATCCATCTACATCCATCACCCAACAAACAAATTCGCTATCCCACGGCCGTCAAAAAATCGCACGCTAAAAAAGCCCTCCAAAAAAAAGCGAATGTACGTCCCATATATCCCAAATCTAAAGACGCGATGAATGTTCAAGCGAAAGCCTCCCGTTTATACTAAAAGACCGTTTTTGTATCTTCCTGCTGATATATGTCCAACTCACCACGTAAACATCATCAACGCCGGATTCAAGGCAACCGGCAAGAAAAAGTGGCTGACGACCACGGTGCACAAAGGATAGATGGCCACGAAATCAGTGATGCGCCAGTCCCATGGCACGGCGACGGCGCAGACGATCATCATGGCGGCCATGGAGAAGCAGAAGATGAAGGTGAATTTGAATCGCTTCAGCAAGCGGGGGATTTCTTCGAAGAAGGAAATGTTTTCCACTTCCTTGGCCGTGGCACCCCAGGACATGTCGATTTCGAAGAAGTGCGAGAGGAGGGCTTGGGAGACGTGGATGGAGATGCCGCCGAGGAAGACGGTGAGGAGGATGAGCCATTTGAAGTTTTCATAGACTGTGGAAAAGGGAAAGTTAGTTTTTGCTTTGCGGCAGAGGTCAGATGTAGGGGAAATGCTTACGGGCACCGAGTAGACTCTTTTCCGACAACCGATACCTCAATACCGCCAAGGCGACATTCCCTAATGCCGAGAACACAATGACGAGAGAGAAATATACCTTGAAAGAATCAAGATAATACTTATCCAAGGCCGGGCCATACCAGCCCATCAAGAAGTAATTCGCCACCGTCAAAATCCACGCCGCACCAATAGCGTAATAGGTTCCAATATATGCCATAATGGTAATCTTCGATGTAACGCGGATATTGGAACCAAGGAATTTCCGGAATAGGGGGGTGAAGGGGCCTCGGGTGAACCAGTAGCGAAATGGGTGGAAGAGAAGTTCGTTACAACCGTACGCGTACTTCTCCCAGCGACTGAGCTCGTCATAGACGGTGAGAGACACGCCTTCTTTGAAGCCGTCGCCGGTGTAGGCGCCGAGGCGTATGGTGTACCCTTCGACTTGAAGACGCAGAGACATATCGAAGTCTTCGGAAACGTGGCTCTCGGACCAGAACTTTTCATAGCCATCTTCATCTTCATATGCTACGTTCTAAATGAACAAATCTTGTGTTAGCAGTAATTCTGACGTCTTGAAGCGTACCAAATAGGTTGCGCCTGTAGTATCGAAGCACATAAGAAAATTAACGGCCGCGATCTTGCCGTTCATCTGCAGATCCTCGCCTGAACACAACGCAACGGGAATGTATATGTCCGAGACTCTTTCACGACTCGCAAAATTACTAGTATGACCAGGACCAGGACTAGGATTCCCCAACTTTGTAACACTCGATATCGCGAAAAGCGAAATGTAACGTACCTGAAGAGCAGTCCATCGTAAGATGGCATTATGCCCAACAAACGGCGACACATCACCATTAGCGACGGTATATTTAATCGCGGTATAAATCAAATTCGTGAAAAAAGTAACGCTATTATTAAACATTAGCAACCGGCCTACGAGGGTAGGAATAAGCGAAGGGGTGACAAACCCGTTCTCGAAGAAACTGTCGGTAACCTGCATGACACCCGAGCTGTACTGCAAAATTCCGACCTCTGGCGACTGTTCCATCTCACTAGCCGCATCTAACAAGCAGTCGACAGGTACACGAGTATCAGAATCGATCAGCAAAATGTAGTCGCCCACACGAATGTTCCCTTCGGCCCATGCACGGCCTTCTTCCTCAGTTAGGACTTCGGCAAGGCATTGGTCGTACGCGACGTACTCGTCCTCTTGGGTCCAGGTGAGAGGCCTTTGGACCTGGGCTAGTTTATCCTCAACTCTATTGCTCACCATGAGAGCGTAGTTCATATTGGATGCTTTCTTGAATTTTCCACGTCGTAAGAAGGATTTTTCGTCGCCTGCTGGTTTGGGGTTGTGACCAGGACGAGCAACCCAGCCAATGCTGTGCTCTTCATAAAACTCGCGACGAGACTGCGCTTCTTGCTCGGGAATAAGCTGCATTCCATCGTCATTGACGAATATGTTGGCAGTCCCTCCCTGCAATTCGTACGTTGATATAGCAGCCTTGAGGGACATGATAGTAGGTTGAATAACGCCAACCAAGCCCTCTTTGTACACTGGCATTTGGATTGTCACATGCGGTAGTGATACCAGGTTGCGGTTCAGTCGAGGAGGAGCCTTTCCGGAGAAGAACTTGGAGTTGTATGTGAGCTGGCTGATGGGTCCAAAGATCTGAGCTAGGTTGGTCGCGATGATTTGCATAAAGAACAGAGAAACGAAGATTTGGCAGGGAGTGACTACTAGCAATGCCAACCGAGTGTATTTGCCATCAATAGCCACTTCTTGTGCCAGATTTCTCCACCCCATCCCCAAGGCAGTTATTAGTAGCGTCAAGGTGACTCCAACCATGATAGGGTTGATCAGTAAAGTCGGTCTATTCTGAGCTGGGCGCGCTTCTTCCATGTCGATGGGAGACATTGTTCCATCTGCAAGCTCCGTAGCGCTCACCTCGGCGCCAAATTTTTCATCTTCAGATGTTGATTCGCCACTACCCCAAATCATTCGCATCAATGATTCTTCAATGTGAGTTGCTCGATCGAGCAGATTTTTAGGCTCATCATCCCAAACGACAAGTATCTGTTGATCTGCTATGAAAGCTGCAAAGTGGTGCTTCTTGCATCGAGGTAGGTAATCGACCGAAGGGAGAACTTGTAAACGTAGCCCGTTGGATAGTGGGACGTAATCGACTGTGTGATGAGAAAGAAAGATCTTAATGATCCGGGTGGCGACAGTCATAGCACACTACACCCAATCAGCAATTTGTATGTCACTTTTGGGAAGGATACGCACCCGAACGTTCATAGCGACCACCATGTCGTAAAAGTTTGACTGCGTCCTTAGTGTTTCGGGGGCAGAAGCGAAGTTATCGCGGGCCTTTTTCAACACCACACCTTCGCCTGGCAACCCTGTAGACCACATCTTTTCAAGTTGTTGATGATGAAGCCAGTTAACCATCACATCCGCCTTTATGTCGAGGATATCCCCTTGAGCCGAATTTCGAAAGTCGCCATGAGGAAATATCGACGGCGCTGGTGAATTGGGGCCATAACGAATTGAATTACGGCCTGGTGTAGAAACACCTGATACTGTACCTGAGAGAGGTGTAGCACTGTTGCGCTCAAGTGGAGGCGAAGGAAGTGTGGCAGGTTTTTTTGGTGCAGTCTTGCTTGCCGTGCTTCTATTGGAACCATTGGAATTCTTCTTGGCAAGCTTCTGAGAATCCCCGGGTTGCATATACTGCCGAATGATGTTCATCTTGAGGGAAACCAAGATACCCAGCCAGTGATTAAGAACGAATGTATATTATAACGATTGAAGGATTGGCCAAGCGGCAACAACAAAAAAAAGAACGTAGTTTCTGGGTAAGTATAGTGATGAACAACAAGATTAACGCAAGGGGGACATGCCACTCATATGGATAGTCTTATCCTGCGCCTGCATGGATGAATTGAATGGTAAGGGTAAGCTCTGCACTCCAAGCTGAGCAATTGCTGCATACCCTAGGCGGCAGAGAGCAGAATGAGCTAGGCAGAAAGGCAGAAAACCGGCTTCAGAACATACGGTATGGTGTCACATAGACCTGTCCCTGTCCCAGAGCGGCACCAAATCGTCTGGGCTTGGCTATTCACAAGCTGTGGCTTTGGTGGAAGTAAGCTAGAATCCCAGTGGGTGTATGGATTGGAAATTTCCCTGGCCATATTCTTTGAAAAGGTAAAATCCCCCCACAGTCATCAATTTTATTGATTGATTGCCACCTGGATATGATGCGGGCATGGATAAGGTGCATGGTGGCCATGAGAGTGGGCAAGTCGATGATAAGAAGTGTACAATATTTGGGAGCCGCGGGATGTTCGTACAAGTCTACCATAAATCAGCAGACTTTCTCATGTACTTGGATTCCCTGGAGGGCGCATAGTTCAAGAAGGGAGGGGACTTCGGACAGGCACTTCTGTTCGCTCGACTGAAATGTCTCAAGAAAGGAAGTTTAGTACAACTATTTTTATGTTGATGTCTCGGTGGCATCGGACGTCGTATCCGTTTGGCGGATCGGCACGACGTCCGAACTAAGAATTACTGCATCCTGACCCTGGTGATACTTTAGGTACCAATAATACCAGTTCAGCTTGTCAGTATTTCTGTTGCTTAAATAAAACTCAATGCAAGTGCCCCTGGCTAGCTATGGGTAAAACGGGACCTACCGGTACTCTTAATCATTGTGACTTTGAGGTGGCTGACCTAGAGAGGAAGTACCTCGACTAGTTGGAAGGTGACATGGGTGGCGATCGACGTATTGGTGGGTCAAATACATCTAGCTGATGGTGCTGGAGTGAGACCATAACAATGAGGGCTGCCACAACTATTCATCGCGTAAACAATGCAGGTCTGGCCTATCCAAAAGTAATGGCAAATATTAGAACCATTGTTGTATATTCATTTCGCAGGAAATTTTGCGCGGGGGAACCGGGATTCAGGAAGATATCCTGCACGACTTATTAGCGAGAGAAAGCCCAGACTACCACCCACCCACCTACTACTCATCAAAATTTTCTCTGTAGAGCATCGGACGTACCTACTGTAGCGCCGAAGTAAAAATAGACAAATAAATGGCCGCAAGCATGGTACCTGCACAATTGCCGTAGCTGGTAGCTTGGTACCAACCCTGTTAGTAGGTACATACATGCAAGTAGTGTGGTGAACATTCGCACCATTTTGGCATTTGAATGATGGGCTATGGGCATATACACATACTTCATTGCCGAAGGCAGAAACACTGTAATAACTGCAGGTTCGGACGCTCATTTTATTTCGAGCTATTTCCGTAAGTAGCAGTATGCTGCCAACAACGAACTTCTGCATACTTAAAGTAGTTAAAGTAGTAGTACGCGATAAAAGGCGCCAGGCTGCCTTGGCAAATTGCAAGTTGGGAGCACGACAACGAGATACTGTAGCTGTGTCGAGGTCAGCCACAATGCAACGCTCGCGCAGGTTATCAGCTCACAACAAAGATGCCACCGGCAAGTGCATACATTGGCCCAGGGACGTGTGGCCTCTGGTTCAACGAAAGGAAAATCCGGAATTGTATCTGCTTGCTCGCGGTTTCACTCGGTGTGCCAACGGCCATGTGAGGTTGTGCCAGCGATGAGTGCAGAAAGTCCTCCATCGTGGAAACTTTCGTATCGGAGGGACAAAGCTTGAACTACTTCGTACAGAGATGCTCGTACATGAATGTCCCGGTGCAGCGCAGGTTCACCGTCGCAGGCGTTCACCGTGGCAATTGGTGGTGAGGTCGGAGGAGCGCCCGCAACGTTGGGAGCACTGACGCCAGACGTGGGCGCGTTGGGGCGGCCGTGCCGCCTGCGCCGCTGCTGGCGAGTGAGCATTGACCACCATTATCTTGTTCCGGAGGTCGCTTCGCCATTATCTCTGGCATCCCGCGTTATTGTTGACGTGCAGCTTTTACAATCGCAGTTGCTCGCCATCCGACCGTGGTAGGCGTGGTAAGGTAGGATCCACCAGTCACATAGGGTACCATTGCGGCTGCAATGTTGATCTTGACCATCTTAATCCTTCGTATATTCAGACAAGGAAGGTTCAGGAAGGATGCTACCGTGGGCCCCTTCTTTGGCCTTTTGGAACAAGCGCCTAGATTCTCACAGGGAGGACTTGCTGGCTGTGTCTCGAGTCCTAGTATATCCTGATGTTAAGTCCCTGTCAAAAGTGTATAAAAAAGTTAGGTACAGTACCGCGAGTTGGTTACACATCCTAATTTGCGAAGCAGGTTGGGTGCCATATCGTATTCGCGTTATGCCGAGTGGATTGCAACATTTGGCATACAGTATGTTTGTGAGCTGCCATGGTACAATACACCCTGGCATATGCGTTGCTCGTCGTTTGTAGGCCTAGTCGTTTGGCTGTAGCCTGACCGAACAGTCGAGGCAGCTCAAGGGTTCGTGAACTATCGAATGCTCACCGACCAATTCCAAGTTCTCGTTCGTGGGCAAGGCTGAAAAGACACGACGGGGTGGGGAAGGAACTTCAATATAATGATCAGGGATTCGCCGAGATAGCTGCAGTAGCATACTAGCAATATATCCTGCAGGTGTACAGAAGATAAGGCCTTTTCGTATCGAGTACTTCTCTTCGTTGAGAATTTGCTAGACGTGATTCGGTGGAGACTTCATGTACCGAAAGAGAGTACAAAGAGGTATTACATCGGATTGGACGACCCACTCCGAGAAGACCATACAGCCAGATTTGTTTACAGCAATAGTCTTCACGGCGTAAAATCCAATCTGTTTCGTCCAATCCGATGCAATCGCCATTTGTACGTAGCAGAGCAAACCCTCGTCGCTTAACGTTCTAGGTCTTCTTGTAAAAACTCCATTAGGAGGGACTGCTGACAAACCTCATACGTCGCTGGACGTCAATATACCATATGAGTAACGAGAATATCGAAATTATCGAACCATCAAGCAATCCGACAACTTACCTTTTAACCGGCCATGAACTAATTGCTAGCTGCAAGGGCTTCGCTGGTAGTATTAGACGCTCACTTTTGAGTATCTCTTTTCACAGATTCCAGCAAATCAGGGGAGACGGCGTTGGATCGGTACAGATGTTGACGAGATATCAGAAACGCGGATTTTCGTAAATTCGCCGCATGGATAAGAGAACCACTAGTGAACAAGCCTGCAAAAATGAAGCGACGTACTGTAGCAACACGCGGGAAACCTTTCCAGGGCACGATAATGGTCGTCATTCAACTTAGCTGAGCAACATGAAGAATGGGCTTTGGGAATTCCCAACTCTGCAAGATGCCATATGCTGATGAAATAGACAGATGCTCTTCCTGGATCGGTTTTCTTTGCTCCAAAGCCGCTTGCCGGAGAAGCTCCAATGTTTGAGGAGAATAAAAGGTTCTAGCTTGTTACTTGACAGGCTAATGTAAGAATTGTCCCTTCAAATTGATCCCGATGTCTCTAGCGATGGCCGCACAATCGAGTTGGCCCACAGCTCCCATTCCCTTGAATTAACCGACTCATGATGATTCCGAATCGGAGTGCAGAAGAATCTGACAAAGCTGAAAGCTGACAAGCAAATTAGAATCCAATATTGCTAAGATTTCCTTACAATAATCGCATGAATGGAAGATTCGGAATAATCGGAGCCACTTGGACAAATCAGTTCCACATTTTCCAGCAAAAGTAAGATGTCTGTTTTGGTGATTTTCGTCTCGATGTACTTGTACTGCCTTGGTGTCCTTCGGACTTCGCAACGGGTGATAGAAAACGTAGAAAGTATTCTTCACGGGATTGAGCTTCCGTTCGAGTCCCGAGAACTTGACAGGACGCGTGTTTCTTTATATGCGAATCGGATGATGCTAGCCAGCCCATAATGGATTTCAGTGTATAGGTAGTGGCGTTCCCTTGTTCGACATTTTACCTCGTGTGTAGCAAGAAGGACTTGTCGGAATTCCTTCATGATGAGCTGGAGACTTTTACACAAGCCCCGTACTTGATTTTGGTTCCAGGGGCTCTTATTTAGGTTTCTCCGACTTGTTCTTTCGCGTGGCGGGCTGCCAAATCTCGGGGCTGGAGAGTAACGACTCTATCGTGTTCGAAAGCCACTCGTGACACCGCTTCTGTGCAGAGCTCAGCCGACCGTATCGGAAGGATTGCGAGTCGCCACGGACGGATTTCGCATGTTGTGGTACAGTGAGCGCGTGTCTGATTGCACAATTCAGTTCAATACAAAATTTGGAATGGGAATCCGAAGCCATTTGGATCTCCTCAGATCACCACCACATGAGCATGCCGTGCCCAGGCCGTCCGGTAGCAAAGATTCGTCCGGAAGTGTGACTGCCTCGAGTATATCAGATGAATCCCGGGCGCGGTCTGCTCGCGTGCAACGAACGATCCGCACGAGGGAGTGGGTGGGATGGGTGAGTGGTGAGTGTTCCCTTCGGGGATAAGCAGCATTTCGATCAGTGTCGGTGTGGGGGGTTGGATGGATTTCTTTGCATCACGCACGCCAACACTCACTCTCCTCTCCTGTAGCTTATTCTCAGCAAAAACCGGTCAATTGACAGGACGGATGACTTGCCTATGTGCCCAATGGGGCCCTGCAGCCAATGGCTCAAGAGGCCGTCAAGGCATCCAGAAACTCGTTCTCCTTCGTCCTCTTTCGTCCTCTTTGCCTTCAACAAACCCCACCGCAAAAGGCGGAGGCTGATGTGCCAGCCTGCACGAGCAATCAGTTTGGAGTGCTACAGCATCAGACTACTGTACCTTGATTGCACATCCCACCGTCCTTTTGCGGTGACATCTGCAGCCATTGGTCGGGGAAGGCAAGACTGGCGTCATGATGGGGGGTCCGGTGAGTCCAGGGTCTCGAGGGCGGTCAAGGGCCGCATGCGCACCATGAGGCTATATACTCGCACAGCAGCAACTTCAAAATGCTTCCAAAAACCCCGAGTCGAAGAGGCGTCGATGAGGCGGCGTGCTGAAGATACGATCGAGCCTGGTGTCAGTGTTTTGAATTCTCTCAGATGGTCTGGCACATTGAAGTGCTTGGAAGGGTTGCCCTGGCTGGAAAATAAATTATTCGTCTTACAAAGCCCAAAGGTCCTGCCCTGTCTTGCCCTTTCCGCTCCACTTTTTCTCCTGGCCGATAACTGCGGCGGCGCCTTATCGATTGATTGATCTTCTCCTCCCGCCACTAAAGTTTAAAAAACATCCCGCTGACGCCTGACGTCCTTGGGAGAAAGAACCCCACCAACGCACCTACTGCTCATCCTGCTACTTTCACCGTACCTTTCAATTTCAACCGAGTAGAACTTGTAGAACTTCTCTTGTATTTTCCATACGACAACACCGCTCTTTTCACACTTGCTCGATCCGTCGTCTTTCTCCAACTCGACATCGTGCCCCAGTTTCCGCTGTTTTCTTCTCGCAACCCCCGATTTCGAGATCAAGAGCTTCAAAGATCGGCACGGTCACCATCCTGCCCCTCTGCATCCCCTCTATTTCTTCCTTCTTCGAATTCTTTACAGACCTCGACGCCGCGAGCTCTTCCGGCGATAGATCAAAAACCATTAAAAGTGCGCACGCCGCGAAACATATCCTCGGCAAAAAGGGATGAGCTCGCCATTGAGGCAACGCGTTTCCAACGAGATGGACCCTTTCAGCACTCCGGAGGTGTACTATGGTAATGATTCTGCCTACAAGATCAACAAGCACTTCCGTACCCGTACATACTCAACTGTAAAGCACCTCTTTGCTTTGGCCATCAATGTTGACCTCCTTACTAACGGGTCACGCAGAACCAAAACCCGATCTCCGATGGCACCTTTGAACCCCGAAAGCCTCAGCGTCGAGGATCCCATGGTACGTATAAAAACATGCGGCTAAAATGGGTTTCATAGCTTACAATTTATGCAGATGAGTTGTCCCTGATTCCGCGTAAATTCCTGATCCAAGTCGATTCCACTCTCGCCCATCTAGCAAAGCAAGAAGATACGGACAACAATTGGCAGATCACAGTTGAAGACACAGGCCCAAAGGCGAGTCAAATTGAAAAGGAAAGGATGATAACAGGCTTCTGACTTTGTCTCAATTAGGTACTATCGTTAGGAACTGCCGGATCCAATGGATTCAAGAGATTTGATATCCGGGGAACATACATGCTCTCGAACCTACTACAGGAGCTTCATTTGGCCAAGGAACATGGACGCCATCAGATTATCCTTGACGAATCCCGCTTGAACGAGAATCCCACCAATCGCCTTGCAAGATTGATCAAAGACTCCTTCTGGAACGGTCTCACAAGACGAATTGATGGCTCGGTTATCGAAATTGCTGGCAAGGACCCTAAGGATTGGACGGCGGACCCGCGGCCACGCATTTATGTCCCTCGTGGTGCGCCCGAGCAGTACGAATATTACTCCAAGGTTGCGGAAGATAGGCCCGAGATTCGACTTGACGTTTGTTGGTTGCCGAAGAAGATCACTCCGGAAGTTGTTCGAGACATGAACCAAAAGCCCGGACTTCTTGCAATTGCAATGGACGAGATAATTGACCCAGTAACTGGTGAAAAGTCCCTTAAAGGCAAACCTTTCGTCGTACCTGGAGGTCGTTTCAACGAATTGTATGGATGGGACAGTTATATGGAATCTCTTGGTTTGATTGCAAATGGCAAAATCCATCTTGCCAAATCCATGGTCGAGCATTTCTGTTTCTGCATTAAGCACTACGGCAAAATCCTCAATGCTACCAGATCGTACTATCTTTGCAGATCTCAGCCACCATTTTTGACGGACATGGCCATGCGAGTTTACGACGAGATTCAGCGTGAGGAAGGAGCCAAGGAATTCTTGCGAATCGCTATTCTTGCCGCTATCAAGGAGTACAATAGCGTATGGATGGCTCAACCACGATACGACCCTGTCACAGGACTTTCGCGATACCGCCCTGAAGGTCTTGGCGTCCCCCCTGAGACTGAAGCTACCCATTTTACCCATATTCTTGAACCATACTACAAGAAGTACTCGATGACTTTCGAGGAGTTCGTTGATGCATATAATCATGGCAGAGTTTCTGAGCCCGATCTTGATGAGTACTTCCTCCATGACCGAGCTGTTCGAGAATCTGGACACGATACATCTTATCGGTTAGAGAAAGTATGTGCCAACCTAGCAACAATCGACTTGAACTCTCTACTTTACAAATATGAGAAGGATATTGCCAAGGCAATCCGAAAATTCTTCAACGACAAGTTACAAGTTCCCGAGGAGTACTGTGTCGGTAGCATGAAGCCAAATCAAATTGAAACCTCCTCGATGTGGGACCGTAAAGCCAGAGCTCGCAAGAATGCCATGGATAAGTACCAATGGAATGAGGAGAAAGGAATGTTTTTTGATTACGATACCGTCAAACAGGAGCAATGCACTTACGAAACTTGTACTACGTTCTGGGCAATGTGGTCTGGCGTTGCAACTCCAGGCCAGGCAGCTCGATTGGTAGCCACTGCTCTACCAAAGTTTGAGGTTCTTGGTGGACTGGTCTCTGGTACAGAGAAATCAAGAGGAGTGATTGGTTTGGACAGGCCAAATCGACAGTGGGACTATCCATACGGGTGGGCTCCGCAACAGATGCTGGCTTGGTCTGCTCTTGATCGATATGGATATCACGAAGAAGTTGCCCGACTGGCATACAAATGGCTCTTGATGATGACCAAGGCTTTCGTCGACTACAATGGAGTGGTTGTGGAGAAATACGATGTTACACACCTCACTGCTCCCCATCGGGTTGATGCAGAGTACGGAAATCAAGGTCTTGACTTCAAGGGCGTTGCTAAGGAAGGGTAAGTAACTACTATTGCATGCTTCTCCTCGTTTACTGATAGTTGGCAGTTTTGGATGGGTCAATGCCAGCTACGTCTTCGGATTGCAATTCACGAATGCGCACATGCAACGAGCCCTCGGTACTCTGACGCCATGGGACCAGTATGCTCGGGCTACCGATTCCATCCGCGAAGTCGTTACACCTCCCTAAATACTTCTCTCTTTGGCCAAGACCCATAAGGCTACGATACTCATCGTGACCTTCGCCTGTTGTCTTCGGCCCCTCACGCTCTCCATGAAATGACGCAATATACCAACTGTCTTCCAGATACCCATATAGTAAAACCTTCTCTAGGGACTTGCATATCTCTCTGAAGATTGGCCAAGTTTGTTTATCGGCACGGCGAAGTGCTCTTTTTGTGCTCTTTTTGTAAATGCCACTTTTTCTTTCTTTCCACAGCCTCTGCAACGGCGTACAACAGGAGGTAACTGCCAGTTCTGCACAGACGTGCGATCTTTTTCGAAGCGTCTGCTTGCATTTACTTGATCAGTTTCCTTGCTTTCGCGGCGGCTAATCGGCACAAAAGTGAAGGACTAGCATGGGTGCGGCTTTTGATGTTCTGATTTGTATGATTCCCCATCTCATTGATGGACAAGCGGTAGCAGAGATGAGATGTGTCGAAAGGCGGGTTGTGTATGCTCCATAGAGCCTCTGAATGCCAACACTAATAGTTTAAAAGGAATATCAATAATACAATATTCTTGTTCAACGATTGCCCCTTTCCACTGCTACTCACTCGTATCTCCGTGGAACTTCAGGCGTGATGATTGCGGATAGCTCCTCGCGATAGCCATACACGCAACTGGAATTCACCTCGAATTGGAATACTTGATTTGATTTCAGATACTACTGTTTCACGATCGACGGCAATGAACCGGCACGCCGCTGATCTCTTAAGAGTTTAGGCCATGCATCCATCGGGATAGTTCGTGGATCTTACTCGCGATTACTCGTCGAGGTACCTAGGTAGCGTACCAAGCCGAGGCTATTCCTCTTGGGCATGGATGGCGGGGATGGGATGAGCCCTGCATGACTAGCTTGCCGTGCGGCTGCGAGTCCCCCAAACTTCACATGCGAATTTCCTGGGGTAATCGTGCGGCAAGCTTGTAGTCTAAGTAGGGCTTGGCTTGTGAGAGCTTCACCTACTTTTCCCTGTGCGCCCGGCTCTTTGCTTCTAGACATGTGGATCTTATGTGTGGTGAGAAGGAAAAGTTTGACGGTTTTGTGTTTGGATTACTCGCGTGGAAAAGGGGTATATGAACAACTTGAGAATTTTGAACTTTGAGGGGTGTTTGGGCTTTACTTGCTTTTTGCAGTGATGACGCTGGAGGGGCAACTGGAAACTGGGGGGACCCGACGGATATGGAATGTGGGGTCTCGGCTGTGGCACCAATCACGGCAATGTCCCAGTGTCTTGTCCTTTGAGCCGAGCCGACCTCAGTGTTCCGTGAACGTTTGGTCTGGAGCGTGGCAGTCTGACCGAGGATGTGAGCAAGACATTAGCAGCAGAAGCTCTAGTGAATAGCGGAGCGAAAACTGCTCATGAGCCAATGAGAGATGGAGAGTTTGTGCTAGTCCGATTTGCCCCGCGGACCGGGGTGGACGGGTACGGGTTAAGGGGGGACGCTTTGGGGGGAGAGACAAGAGAGAGGAGGCCTTTGCTTGTGAAGATGAACCCAGTGGCTGAGTCATATAGAGCTAGATCTACACTTCTTTCCTTCCTTTCTCCTGATTCCCTTTTCCCTTACCGTTTTTTGAAAATTCAATTCAGACCTCTTTTTCCTAGATCTGTACAAGAAGTTTTGGCATTGTGCAAGGTGCATAATACATACCGGAGTCTACAACTAGAGCAAGGGATCTATTTATTTTGAAGACTTACATTCCACAACGAGAAATACCGCAATCATGGCAGCGAACAAGATGGCCAATCCCGCCGTGGATCCTAACACGGAAGAGCAGATTTACCTCGCTGAGGTTGCTGCTGTGAAGCAGTGGTGGAACGATTCGAGATGGAGATATACCAAGAGAACCTTCACCGCTGAGCAGATTGTGGCCAAGCGGGGGAACTTGAAGATTGAGTATCCAAGTAACACTCAGGCAAAGAAGCTATGGGGTATCTTGGAGGGCAGATTCAAGGTGCGTATTCTCTTGCTGGAGGATTTGGAATATGGAGAAGTGCTTTGTGCTAATTGGTTGCGTGGCAGAGCGGAGATGCTAGTTATACCTACGGATGTCTCGAGCCAACTATGTTGACTCAAATGGCAAAGTATCTCGATACTGTCTATGTATCTGGCTGGCAATCATCATCTACAGCTTCGGCATCAGATGAACCAGGTCCAGATTTGGCAGATTACCCATATGTTCGTTCTTCCGAATCCCTCAATAGACTTTACCAACTAATGATCAAATCAGACCACCGTTCCAAACAAAGTTGCCCATCTCTTCATGGCCCAACTTTTCCACGACCGAAAGCAACGCGAAGAACGTATCATGACCAAATCGAAATCTGACCGTGCTAAGCTCCAGAACATCGATTACCTCCGTCCCATCATTGCCGATGCAGATACTGGACACGGTGGTCTCACTGCCGTCATGAAATTGACCAAGCTGTTTGTTGAAAAGGGAGCGGCTGGTATTCACATTGAGGATCAAGCTCCAGGAACGAAGAAGTGTGGACATATGGCTGGAAAGGTATTGGTTCCAATTAGCGAACATATCAACCGTTTGGTTGCCATTCGTGCACAGGCTGATATCATGGGTACGTATCTCCCAATTGACCAAGATGAAAAAGAAAGAGGAATACTAAGTTAGACAAAGGCTCCGACCTCCTTGCCGTTGCACGAACTGACGCCGAAGCCGCAACCCTCATCACCACCACCATCGACCCCCGCGACCACGCCTACATCGTCGGCAGCACAAACCCCAACCTCCAACCCCTCAACGACCTCATGGTCGCCGCCGAACGCGCCGGAAAAAGCGGTCCCGAACTCCAAACCATCGAAGACCAATGGACCGCTCAAGCCGGCCTGATGCGTTTCAACGACGCCGTCGTCGCTTCCATAAACGCTGGTGTACACCACAACAAGAAAAACCAGGTCTCTCAATTCCTCTCTTCCGTCCAAGGAAAGAGCAACACCGAAGCCCGTGCCATCGCAAAGGGTATTTTGGGAGTTGATGTATTCTGGAATTGGGATAGCCCACGTACACGAGAGGGATACTATAGACTGCAAGGCGGCTGTGAATGTGCGATTAATCGCGCAATTGCATATGCCCCATACGCAGATGCGATTTGGATGGAGAGTAAACTCCCAGACTACAAACAAGCCGAACAATTCGCCGCAGGCGTCCACGCCGTCTACCCCGAACAAAAGTACGCTCCCTTCCCTCCCCCTTTCATATCTCCACTCCCACTAACAAGCCTCCAGACTAGCCTACAACCTCTCCCCCTCCTTCAACTGGAAATCCGCCATGCCACGCGCCGAACAAGAAACCTACATCCAGCGCCTCTCCAAACTCGGCTACTGCTGGCAATTCATCACGCTCGCCGGTCTGCACACCACAGCCCTCATCTCCGATCAGTTCGCACGCGCGTACGCGAAGAATGGGATGAGAGCGTATGGAGAGTTGGTTCAGGAACCGGAGATGGAGGGGGGTGTGGATGTGGTTAAGCATCAGAAGTGGAGTGGTGCTAATTATGCTGATGAGTTGTTGAAGATGGTTAGTGGGGGGATAAGTAGTACGAGTGCGATGGGGAAGGGGGTTACGGAGGATCAGTTTCATTAGGGGCGTGTTTGGATAGATAGATAGAGAGAAGTGCTAGCGCAGAATCGGAATCGAACTTGCATATACTGTATTGAAAGCCTCTGGCAAAATTACTAGCTTTTAGCTTTCCCCTTCCCCTTCCAACACTTCTAAGAAAAAGCAAAAAAAATTATCAAGTCAAACCAACCAAGTACCCAATCCAATCCACTCCTGAAAGAGAAGAGAGTCTTACATTTGTTTTTCCTCACCGGCAACCACAACCAATCACTCTCATAGCGACCACGACACTCCAACTACAACACGTACTGTACATATTTGATCTGAGATGTTCGATACTTTTCAGTGAAGAAAGATCCCTGCATGCGATTCAGCCTGTATTCATTGTTAGTGAATAGGTGCTTTGGAATTGGGAGTTGTTGGTTTGGCTGCTTGGCTAGGTTGGCTTTTTTGGAGGGGGGTGTGGTATTTGGGGGTATATAGGGGGGGAGGGAGGGGTGAATAGGTATTTACTTCTTATTTAACCTTTTCTATAGTTATAAGCAAAAAGGCAAAAAAAAAAATCAAGTCAAACCAACCAAGCAGAGGGGAGAGGAAATAGAGTCCTACATTTGTTTTTCCTCACCGGCAACCACAACCCACAACCACTCTCATTAGTAACCACAACACTCCAACTACAACAAGTAAATATTTGATCGGAGATGTTTGACACTTTTCAGCGTCTACTCCCGGGATGCATGCGATCTCGACAACTCGAATCGGCCTGGACTCAACGTTAGCGTGGGCTTTAGGTTGAGGAGTTTGGCTGCTTGGCTAGGTTGACTTTGGTGGAGGGGGTTGTGGTAATTGGGTATGTAGGGAGGAAGAGGGGGTAAGCAAGGGGGGTGAATTGGAGGGTTTGTGTGATGCAGGAATTGGCGAGAGGCAAGCCGTCGATGGCGAATAGGACTTACAATTGGGCAAGCGGAGAGCGGGGAGCCGCATGCATACGTAACTGGCACTGAGGTGAATATTCTTGACGATACTATTGTAGAGCGGGGTAACGTACTAGCGTTAACTAGCGTGCGCACGAATCACCCTCCGTTTAAGAGACCTCAGAACCTATCATAGCATTCAGAAATCAAGACATTTCCTCCGAATCCAACTCGTACCCTTCTTCTACTATTACAGATAAAAAGTTTTACCTCATAGCATCACAGCTGAACCCTATTCCCTCCCTGTCCAAAAAGAGAAAAATATCAACAGCCAAAAAAAACTCCAAAAAAAATATTCAAGTCAAACCAACCAAGCAGCCACAACACCAGAGAAGCGGGGCAACTTACTTTTTCTTCGCCTCTCGATCGCCTCAACATATTGCCACCACCATTGTCCGGAAATTGGTAGTTTGAAAGAGCCTCGATTGATGGGCCAGAGCTAGGAGCGTCTGCCCTTCTTTCAACCGAAATTCTTGAATTGACGACCTCATCGATTTTTCTTTCGCTTGGTTATAAGAAGTCCTGTTGGACTATCCCACCAAGCCTTGACCTGGGGGATGGATGCGATCCTGACGTTATTCGGGTTGAATCGAAAGAGGATCTTAACTGTTTGATGTTAGTACATGGGTAGCTGAGCAGGTTGGCTGCTTGGCTAAGTTGACTTTTTTGATGGGTGGGAGGCTATTTGGTGTTTTACCGTGATTCGGCACGGGTTTACTTCCCTGTTCCGTACCGCATTGATTGGTTTAGAACGCCACCCTCTCCTCGCTTTAGACCTTGTTGTGCTAGAACTACAAGCGAGGATAGAGGTCTAAATGAAATCTCTCCCGTTTTCTAGGCCTTTCTAAATTGGGCGCTCACTGTGCTAGATACCATATGTTTGTCAAGGTATCGAGTAGAACTACTGATTGGCCAAAAAGTTGACTACTAAAGAGGGAAGATGGCCATGGTCAGCGGGGGCCGGGGCTTAAATAGTCCTCGAGGCTCTACGCACGGACCATACGCTAGTCCATAATAGCCGTCGCCGAGAGCCTCAAAGCCATTCACCTTGATCTCGTCACAATGTTAGAGAGAATTGGGGGTTGAAAAACGGGAGCAAAAAAGGTAATGTAGCCGAGGGTCCGGCTCTATGTACGTACGGGGTGGTCCCGTGATACTGAGATTGGCAAAAAGGGTGGAGTGCTACACCAATCAATACTGTTAATTGGCTTGTAAATTCAATCGAGTAGTTGCTCTCAGCCTCTTGCCATGACAATTACAAGTGGCTGCATTAATTGAGAGAGAGTGCTCAGAGTGGTGAATAGTTTCTACCTACCGGTATTTCTACCCTCAAAAAAAAAATTAAAAAAAATATTCAAGTCAAACTAACCCAGCAGCCTCGGAGAGAGAGGAATAGGAAATACTTACTTTTCTTCGACTCTCTTGATTGCTTCGTTATTTTGTCAACTACTCGTTTGTGCCGTGGTTTGGAAGAGGCCTCTAGGGTGGACCGCCCTATTAACCGCTCTGAAACAACCTCATCGACTTAGTTTCTCTGTCCGATTTTAACCCTCGCGGGTACACTGAGAAGCTCAGTGTGCTGGTGCTCTGAGATCTATCTCAGAGAGGTATATGCGATTCCCGTGAGAACACGGCGAATCTTTTTCTACGATACACTGTTAGTGAATAGCGCACAGATTGGACGTGTCAATTGGCTGCTTGGCTAGTTTGACTTTTTGAAACGAGAGGTGGTAATTGCAGTTAAGCTAGGCCGGTGAATATGCTGCTAGTACCTCCCTCTAAAAAAAAGATCCACAAAAAATTAAGTCAAACCAACCAAGCAGCCTCATTCGCAATCAGGAAGGGGTAGGAAATACTTACTTTTCTTCGCGTCTTGATCGCCTCGATATATTGCCAACTACTTTCTGGTGTGTTGTAGTATGGAAGACACCTCAGGGGCACGTCGCTCGACTTCGCCTTAATTGTCGAACTTTTCTTCCACCGTATTGATGTCTCTCGAATCGTTGCGATCTCATCGACTCTCTCAAGCTGTGGCACTAACTGGAAATTACCAGAAAGGCAGATGCGATTCCGACCGTGATCCCAACAGTTCCCCGAATCTTTTTCTACAATGCACTGTTAGTGGATAGTACATAAATTGGCCGTGTAGATTTGCTGCTTGGCTAGTTGGACTTTTTGAAGAGAGAGGTGGTAATTACAGTTAAGGTAGGCTCGTTGGAGGACTAGTTACTGTAGTGAATATGCTGTTAGAACCTCCTACCAAAAAGAGACAGGGACTTACGAAGACCTGCAAAAAGTTATGTCGCACTAGCCAAGCAAGCCATCTAGCTATGGGAAACGGTGGGGAATCATCTTACTTTTGCTTCGACTCTCGATTACTTCGATATATTGTCAAATACTCTTCCGTGTAACAGATGTTGGTAGTGTGGAAGGTCCCCATAAACCTCTCGAATCTTGGCAATCCCATCGAACTTTATGCGCCAACAGTTGGTCAATGTTCAACTCGTGACTTTCACATATCCGAGGGTATGTATGTCAGCGACAGAATAATTGACTGTTGGTCGTCTGTTTTGCCCCCGGGTACGGAGTTACCTGCCGAGGTATTCAATCTCGATTGTTGAAATCTTTGATCTTGTCTATTTTGTATCGTTAGTTACTGAAACTTTGTTCGACTTTGGCTGCTTGGCTAGTGTGACTTTTTAGAGGAACAGATAGTAATTTGGGTAATGAAGGCAAGCCCTGGGAAGCATTCTAGTTGGTGAATACCTTATCAGCTATAGCACAAGATCGGTATAAGCAAAAGACTTCCGCTCTTTAACCCCTTTCCCAAAAGATAATAGATCTCAAAAAACCGGCAAAAAATGAAGTCGCACTAGCCAAACAAGCCAACTACCTAATGTGGGAAACGGCTGGGGATAAACATACTTTTGCTTCGACTATTGATTGCTTCTGACATATTGTCAACTACTCTTCACAGATCGTAGAGTGGAAGATCCCTCGGTCTAACCTGTAACGACCACATAAACCTCTCGATTCTTGGCGATCTCATCGAACTTTGGTGTGCACCGACTGTTGAAAGCTCGGGGCTGCCGTGCTGGCCTGTCCACGGCGCTGCTCATGAACTATGTGCGGTCTGGATGGTTGGAATCTTCGGCCTTGTCTATCAATATTGTTAGTTGCTAATTCCAAGGTGGCTTGCTTTTGACTGCTCGGCTAGTTCGACTTTTAGAAAGACAGGGTGGTAGTCGGACTTATAGACTTCAGTGGTTGGCTAGCGAGGGGAAAATGGTGAATAGCTAGTTTTCAGGAGTGGAGTTGAGAGGCTATCGTATCAAGTGGAAGAGCACTACCCCCTTGCCTCTTTTAACCTCTATTCTCTTAGACATCCAGGCCAAAAAAGAGGGCCAAAATGAGAGAGGCCCCGAAAACGGGAGAGGCTCTTCTTTCATAGGTGAAACCCTTCTATTAACCCAAATCCTCCTCAGTAGTCTGGTATTGACAGGAGAGAAGGAAGTTCGAAACCAATTAATGAGGAACCAAAAAAAGTGATCAAGCCAAGCCTTTCAAGCAGCCAAGTAACATTAGGAAAGGAACAAGAGATACTTACTTTTGCTTCGACTCTCGATTGCTTCGATATATTGTCACTCTTCCGTGTAACGGATGTTGGTAGTGTGAAAGGTCCCTTGTCTGACCCGTATTGGACCATATAAACCTCTCGTCTTAGCGATCTCATCGAACTTTATGTGCCAACAGTAGGTCAAAGTTCACCCATGTACTTCCACGGAAGTACCCCATGGAAGTACGTGGACTACTGGTATTGACCGCTGGTCATCTATTTTGCCCTTCTACACAGGGCTAGTATGCCTGCGTCAGGTATTCAAGCTCGATTGTTGAAATCTGCGATTTTTTCTATTTGAATTATTAGTTGCTGGCGCTAACACTGATTGCTTTTGGCTGCTTGGCTAGTTCGACTTTTAGAAGGGGGTGGTGGTAGTCGGACTCATATATTGGTTGTGCGGTTGGCTAGCAAGGGGAGAATGGTGAATAGCTAGTTTTCAGGAGTGGAGTTAAGAGGCTATCGTATCAAAATCAATTGGGTCTAGGAGCACCCTCCCCTTCTCTCTTTTAACCTCCATACTCTCAAATATCCTGGCATAATAAGGGACAAAATGATGAAAAGGGGAGTGGCTCTTTTATGAGTGAAACTCTCCTGTTATTAATAGGATAGTATTGACGGGAGAGAGGGGGGTTTGAGACAGACTTATGCGGAACCAAAAAAAAATATTGAGTCAAACTTTCCAAGCAGCCTAATGATATTGGGAAGGGAATAAGGTACTTACTTTTCTTCGACTCTCTTGATCGCTTCGATATTTTGACTTGCCAACTACACATAGGTATCCGGGTGTGGTTTGGAAGAAGTGGCTGGGGGGTTTTGGTTTTTTTTTTTTTTTTTTTTGGGATTTTTCCAATATATCCAACCAACTTCTCAATCGAAGTGAGCTCATCGACTTGTGTGGCTTCCCCGTGTCCCCAAGTATTGTGCAACATGGATGTTTCCATAATTACTATGCGATCGCACGGTTGTTGAAATCTGCGATCTTGTTCTATTTGAGCTGTTAGCACAGTGTATAAATCGGTTTTGGCTGCTCGGCTAGTTCGACTGTTTAAAAGTAACCGATGTTATTTGGGATTGTATGTGGTCGGTCCGGAAGGGGGAAGTGGTGGGGCGGCAAGGAGGCAATGGTCGGCCGGCAAAGGGGCATAAGCGAATGGTACTGCATGCGTGAATACTTTGAACATCGGTAGTCGGCGACTGCAAAAACACAACACAAGACAAGAGGAAAGAAGAGGCAGGAATACCAGAATCCAATCACCCTAGAGCTCTTCTATCCCTCCTCTGAGTAGCAAAAAATTTCAAGTCAAACAAACCACACATCACAAAGGAGAAGGAGGAAGAAAGGGTCATCTTACTTTTTCTTTCGACTCTCTTGGTCGCTTTGATGTTGTCAACTACTCTCATCTGCATGATATAGCATGCAAGACCTAATACAGCAGAGCGACCTGCCTTCCGGTTTCTTGAATCTTGGCGACCTCATCGACTTGTGTGCTCCCTCGAGCGAGGAGAAAAACGTCCCTCTCGGGTCATGATCTCGGGCTAAATGCGATCTCGACTATACCACCATTCGGATCTTGTCTACTCTGGGAGTTAGCAACGGTGTATAACAGCGACTTGTGGCTGCTTGGCTAGTTTGACTGTTTAGAGGCAGCAGTTGTTATTTGGGATTGTAAATGGCTTGTTTGTTAGGGCGGGGGGAAAGAGGCTCGAGGCCAAAAAAAAAAGTATTTAAGTCAAACTAACCAAGCCGCCGGTTCTTATATTCCAAGGAGAAAGGGTTATCTTACTTTTTCTTCGACTCTCGATCACTTCAATTTTGTCAACTACTCATCTGCATGATATAGCATGGAAGAAACTTTAAGCTAAGAACGTCCGACCTGTCGTTTTTAACTGTCAAATTCTTGAATCTTAGCGACCTCATCGACTTCTAAAGCGCCCCTCCGGCATTTGCCAGCGGTCGGCACGAAATGTGCCAACCGCGGAAGGGCAATGCAATCCGACTGTAACACCTCTCGGATCTTGACTATTTTTGCAGTTAGCGCGGTGTACAGCAGTGACTTGTGGCTGCTTGGCTAGTCTGACTTTTTAAAATGACGGGTGGTATTTGGGGTTTTATATGGTTGGTTACGAGAGGGAGGGGGGTAGGTAATGGGTGACTACTTCGCTAGGTTACTTGGTGCTGTCTATTGCCCGAGAAATCCGTTAGGCTAAACCCTAGTGCAGTTCTGAAGCAACAAGATTGGTGAGTGATGTAAATGATACGCATAGAGTCCGAAAAGCCTATCGCATCTTGGAATGAATATTGTATACTGTAGAAAGGAAAAACTGTCACTAAAAAAACCATCAGTTTCAAGATGTCTTGAATAGCTCTTGCGGTTAGAACCACACATACCACCTTAATTGGTTTAGAGGACCGCCCTCTCCCATTTTGTGACCTTAATTCTCTCTGAAGGTCTGGCAAAATGAGATTGAATACGGAGGGGTTGGTGTTCTTAAGCCAATCAATGCTGTTTGGGTATCATGACCAAAATTGGCCCGTTCTACTCGTCAGCTAAGTCCATCTGAGAGGCTCTGATGGAAGTGAGAGGGTCAATTCTGGGACGATACCTGTGAAAGCTGCAATCAAGGTGTCAGACTTGATATACAGGAATATCGCTAAATCGCAACCACTGGAGGATACTATGAGAGTTGAGGTTCATCAAATACGTGGCCTCTGTTTAGTACGATATTGACTACATAAAATTTACAATTCTTACACATCATACATATCTGTCCCATCTACCATGAGTAGTACTGTCTCTGCGCAGTGATTGGCCTATTTGGCAATTGATGCCACGTCTTACGATTTCGAATCTTCTCCTGCCTCTCTTCGAATTCACGGATTCGGGTCTTCTCCTCCTTCAATATCACGGTCATGCCTATGGTCCGTTAGTTATGCTCCCATTGATGATAACAACAAGGGGTCTGCCTTACTAGTTGTTGGGTTCTTCATTCTGAAGACTCTCCCTCTGGCTCTCGAGTCCATCGATATTCCGTATTGACCTCTCCCAACCCATGCTTGCTCAATGTATAATTTCGTCGGGTCATCCACGCGGACAGTTCTCTTGTCCTTGGTTTGGATGAACATTGACTTGAAATCATCTGCTTTTCCCAAAGCCATTCCCCGACGAACGATCGCCTCGTTCTGCGCATGATCCAAATGTTCCTTGACATCCTTCGCAGCCTTCTTGAGGGAGAATCGCATCTGGATGATGGCCTCTTCGACGGTTTTACCGGTGATCTGCTTTGCAAGGGGGACTAATTTCTTGACAGACGTTTTGAAATTGTGCGATTTCAGCATCAGCTGGCGTTCCTGGCGCTTGATAAGCTGCTTTCGAGTTAATCTTCCTCGTTTGACTATTTCCCTAATAACCATCTTCCTCTCCCACAGCTGGCGCGATCTTGGATCTGGATCTAAAGCCGGCGCCATATTGCGACGGTTTCTGGGTAAAAGAGCTGTTTTTTCCTCCTCCTCCGCGGCCTTCCCCTTCTCCTTTTCTCCTCGTCTCTTTCGTACTGGCGTCGCTTCTCCGAGGATAGAGCCGGTAAGATCTCCCGATTCGTGTTTGGGTTGTGCCACGGTTTTTGGCTCAGATGCTCTTTTGGGCTTGTTCTTGAGGAATTGAGCGGCGAGATCATCCGTGGGCCTCTTCTTATTGTCTGGTATTTGGTTCCTGCCAGAACCCCAGCCTTTCAAGCCGAAATTCCAGAGAGTTCGGCGGTGGAATCGGGGGATGAGGAAGTTGCAGCTGCTTTGTGAGCTTGTCAGGGCGGAGCCTAGGGATAATTAGCTTGTGTTTTCGCAGATAATTCCTTGAAGACGCATACCCGACCGGACTGCCCGCCGTAATGGCAGATTCAAGCTCATTGCGATCGCTGCCGTTGATATGCTTGATTTCGAGACATCGGGCGACGCGAAGTCAGCCCTGGAGGTCGATGATTTTTGAGTCACGTGCACAGAAGCGGTGAACAGAGACCGGGAAGCTCGCATTCTGCCGAACCTTATCCAAGGATATTTCCAAGGAAGGCTGCGCACGCGGCTCGGGGCTCCTGCTGTGATCCTCACTTTATGAGAGTATCAACTCGACCATCTCGACCGTTTTCCTGCAACTTGAAATGGTACCCTGCGCGCCGTACCATCTGATCTTGCTCGCAATTACTGGAGCATTTCCCCCGCCATTTCGTCTGGCTCGATAATCACTCGCAATCATCAACATGGCGGATCCTGTTGGAGAGGACTCTTGGCTGGCTCTTGTGGACGAAGGCAGCCGCACGGCTGGCAGTTTAGAGCAGCGCAGTGGTGTGGTCGAGCTATACAAACGCGCCATTGCTGCAGAGCCGTGGTCTAACAAGCTGTGGCTGGCCTATTGCGAATGGTTCTGGTCGCTTTATACGGATTGTCAAAACGGCGATGCAGGATGGCCTGAGGAGGAGCAGCTTGTGGGACAGGAGTTTTTCACAATCGAGACGGCGCTGGATTATTGGCAACAGGGAGCGCAGGCAATACAATATCGAATCAGCGATAGCCATGAGCTTTGGAACCGGTGGATTTCGATCGAATTGGAACTGCTTGCAAAGTCCCCGAGCCAAGATGGCATTCAGCGCGTGCGAAACCTCTTTCTGGATCGACTACAAACGCCGCATGTTATGTGGGATGAGACGAGTCAGATGTTTTCGACTTTTATTACAAAATACGACGAGCCGGCTTGGGAGACTACTATGGTGCAGGTTACAAAGCTAGCAAAACCCGCAAAGGATCTGTACAGCAGTCGCGAAATATACGAGTTGAAACTGACGAAGACCAAAGACTCCGGCGACAGTGAAACTTTTCTCGCTGCATGGAAGGAATATTTGGACTGGGAGGTTGCGCAAGCTTTAAAGAGACCGAAGAAGGGCCAATCTGGAAGCCCGCCGATTCTCTGTGTTGCCCTGTTTGAAAGAGCTCTATCTTCTACTCCTTTAGGCCGCGATCCTGATGTCTGGGAAGATTACATCACATTTCTATCAAGTTCCAAAGACAAACTATCCGAAAACCCGCTCTCTGTTGTCAAGAGGGCGACGGCGCACTGTCCATGGTCTGGTGCTCTTTGGGCGCGGTACATACTCTATGCAGAAGCTGAAAAGGCAGACTTTTCTGTGATGGAGCAAATCAAGCATGCCGCGACTAGCACGGGAGATTTGGATCGAGATGGTATGGAGGGCGTGATAGAATTTTATGTTGCTTGGAGCAGTTATTTGAAAAGGCAGGCGTTGTCTCCTGATGCAACAGACGAAAACATCGACGTTGCTGACATGGGACTTCCCACAGCTTTAGAAAGTGTCGAGGAGTGGGGACAGCGGAGGCATGGTCAAGCGGGTTGGAAAGGTGATCCTCGATTTGGCATCGAGAGGGTGTTCGTCCAATATCTTACCCAGAAAGGCTCTTTCGAAGAAGCTCGAGGATACTGGAGACGACTAGTCGCTACCCATGGAGATAGTTACGAGTTCTGGCAAGGTTATTACCTGTGGGAAATGAGTGTCAGGGTACCCACAACGCCTGCGACGCTCGCTACAGCTGTTTTGAGCCAAGCTGTTTTCCGACATACTCTTGACTGGCCCGAGAAGATAATGGAAGTATACCTTCGCCATTGTACCAATTATGAGGAGGTAGATGTCCTGCTAAAAGCAAAGAATACTGTTCGCAAACTTACCAAAGGTGTAACCAAAAGACGACAAAAGGAGGCCGCTGAAGCAGCAGCCATGTATGCTCAGGCCCAACCTCAAGCTACCATAGAGACTGAAGCAGATGCATCACCTTCTGCTACTTCAAAAAGGAAGAGAGAGGTGGCCTCGGAGGATGCTGAGGAAAGTGCTACAAAGAAGGCAAAGAATGTGCCAACAGTGGCAGATCATGAAACTTTCCAGGAGCAACATTTGAAGCGAGATCGCGAAAACACCACTGTGTTAGTTACAGACCTGCCAGCAGAAGCCACACAGACAAAAGTCAAGCAATATTTCAAGGAGTACGGTCACATCAACAGTATTGCGTCAAAGGTCGAAGAGGACAGCCAATCGTCTACATGGTTGATCGAGTTTAGAACTCCCCAAGATGTACAGTCTGCTCTTCTGCGAGACGGAAAATATTTCACCGATCGGCAGATAAGTGTCGTGGCTGCAACTGGGTTAACGCTTTATGTCACCAATTTTCCACCAACGGCCGACGATGCCTACCTTCAAAACGTGTTCAAGGATTGCGGTGAGATATTTAGCATTCGCTGGCCCAGTCTCAAATTCAATACCACTCGTCGCTTTTGCTACATCTCTTTTCGAACCCAGCAAGCAGCTGCCGCCGCCACCAAACTTGATGGAAAATCTTTGGGTGGCAAGTACAACTTGGTATCCAAGTACTCCGACCCTGGCAACAAGAAGGATCGTGAGGGCGCCACAGCTGAAGGTCGTGAACTGCACATCACAGGAATCGATTTCGCTCTCACCGAGGATGAACTGAAAGAAGTGTTTGGAAAGTATGGGAAGGTCGAGAGGGTTCGAATCTTGAAGAACTTCAGCGGCGGAAGCAAAGGTGCTGGCTTCATATCGTTTGAGAAGAAAGAAGACGCGACCGCGGCACTCGAACTTGACAAGACAAAAGTCAAGTCTCGCATTTTGACCGTTGAAATGTCGATGGGGAAAAATTACAAACCAACAGCTACTACCAAAGGATCTTCAATATCCCCCGCCCCAGAAGGGGATTCCTCCGCTAAATCGCCAACCTTGGAACCAGCTTCACATCCCAACACCCACGCACAGCATGCGCCAAATCACGCAGATAATACAAACTGTACAATCACATTGATGAATATCCCCGATACGATTAACGATGCTCGAATTCGTGCTATTGTTGAGCCTTACGGTGAGTTGGTTAAGCTGGTTCTGCGACCAGATCACCAGGGCGCCATTGTCGAGTACACCGAGGCGGCAGCAGCAGGGCGTGCAGCACTAGGGCTAGAGAATCACGAAATCTCCCCAGGCCGCAAGCTACGAACTGGAGGAATGAAGGATCTCTTTGCTGAAAAGGGCGAGATCAAAACAAATAAAGCTTCAATGGGAAAGGAGACCAAAAAGGCTCCAGCCGCCTTCATCCAGCCGGGTGCTCCGGTACGGAGACCAGGTGCTGGTGGTAGAGGCGGCTTGGGTACGAAGAGAGGCCTGGGTTTTACGGCGCCAAAGGCAAGTGGTAATGGAAATTCAACGGAACCGGCGAATAGTAGTTCTGCTGGAGAAGGAAAAAAAACTACGAAGAGCAATGCCGATTTCAAGGCTATGTTTGTAAGCGGTGGGAAGGAATAGCGGCTCAAAGATTGTAGGTGATTTCTTCATCGCGGGATCTTTGGGGCAGCAGTCATTGCAGATATTCGCTTTCTACTAAAAATATCTTTCATAGTCACAGATCCTGCCGGCGACGAAGCGCTGGGATATTGGGCATAAATCTATTGGAGATCACCTGCCATAAAAGTCATGGCGAATCTTCCCGAATCAAATCGGGCATGTAGAGTATGAAAAGTGTATTATTGCGATTGTAAGAATAATGAGCCCGCAGTGGGCAATTTCGGAAATCCAAAGGAATGATCCTTTTGTCTGGCGTACAGAGAAAACTGTAAGAATTGTATGACGGATCAGAGCGATATAATTTTCGTTTCGAGCAGTGACTGCATCTAGTCGAAATCGAGTTCCTTGCGCATAGATGGAGGTTGGTTTGGCGAAGGTTCGAATCTGAGGATGCCGTGCAATGGGGGTACACCGTACACATGGCCTCGCGTTCGTTTTTGTGAGGTGTCTGTTATTACAAGTCTCACAAGTACTACGATGTTTCGAGGGACAGCTGCAACTAAGCAGTTGAGTGATATCACAACGATCACGACGTCGGGAACTAGTCCTCTCAGGATGATGAGCGACTGACGAAGTTGTGCCTAGCCGTAGGGTGAGTTTCTTACCTGGCTCCCTTTTCATCTTTTCCTTTCCAAAACGCGATTTCGATCCATATCAAAGTCCAAAAAGAAAGCTATGTAGCTTTGCTTATGTCTATTTATTCTTTTTGTGCCGCCACCGAATCATCGCGCGGACTGGCCCGTTTGCTGTTCTACGTCACATATTTCGCGAAGTTTACGCAATGGCTGGTTGTACTCATGTCGTAGAACTGATCTACTACTTCTTAATCGCTCAAAAGCTGTCAAGTGGCTGAGGATGATTGAAGGTGCGATGCTTCTTTTGTTTTGTCTCGGAGACTGACAGCAGAGCTCTGCGGGGAGGGCCTCGAAGATATTTTCTTTTCTTGAAAGCGTGCAGTTTTAATTGGAGATGGTTGTGCTTTTAGTTGTGTTCGTCGGGTTTCATTTCAAGCGATTGAACTCATAAACAAATCATCAACAACTTCGCTCGTTCCAGAGATTTTTCGTTATGTTATAGCAACGAAGTATTTTCCGGATCAAGCAAGAGTAGCGGCACTACAATATATCGGAGGTTCAGGCGAAACAGGTAACACGATTATACTTGCTTCGAGCATACCGTTCTCGTCGCGGACGGCAAATTCCCACTTCCAAAGTGTCACTGACTGACGGGAATGTCATGTATTATCCCTGCTGTTGCAGCGGCAAGGAACTTTTGTGATGGCCTTTGTGTTACGGTGATCCTGGGATGATGTATGCACAACGAACCGCTTTCTACTGGCCAAGGTTGAGTGTGGTTGGCATATAGTTGAACTTTAAGCAAGTGATTGAGTTCTGCTTGAGCAGGAAAACCAATATCTCGACAGATATTACCCTCGCCCAAGATGCCTTCCGAAAAGGGGCCCGAAATCAAAGTTGTGGAAATCACCTCGGCATCACTTGAAATGGAATTTGAATTGATAGATCCAAAGGAAGAAAAGCGAATCCTGTACGATTGAAACACTACTCCCTTAGGGATATTACTAATTTTCACCAAGACGCAAGATTGACCTCCGTCTCCTGCCAATTTTAGGATTACTTTACACCATCGGCCTGGTGGATCGTACCAATATTGGGGTCGCTCGAATAGCAGGACTCGATCAAGATGTAAACCTCGACGTCGGAAACCGAGCCTCAATCGCTCGCAAGCACTCCCTCCCACCCCTCATAGAAAAAACTAACCCACCACAGTACTTGTATTCTTCATCGGCTATCTCGCCGTCGAAATCCCCAGCAACGCAGTCCTCCCCCTCTTCGGTCCCGCAAACTGGCTAGCATTCATCGTCTTCTCCTGGGGACTTATCTCCATTGGCCTCGGCTTTTCCCAAAACTGGCAAACCGTCACCATCTGCCGTTTACTCCTAGGCGCCTTGGAAGGCGGTTATTTTCCCGGATGTGTGTTTCTGATTTCGGCGTGGTATAAGAGGTATGAGGTGCAGAAGAGATTGGCTGCGTTTTGGTTGATTGCTAGTGGATTGAGTAGTTTTGCGAATATTTTGGCCTGGGTGATTGTGCAGATTGCGAAGCATACCGAGTGGAAGGGTTGGAGATGTGAGTGATTAAGGGGGAGGGGAGGGGCGTTTGCTGATTGGTGGCTTGTAGGGATTTATATTATTGAGGGGAGTGTGACTTGTGTTGTTGCGCTGGTCTCTTGGTAAGTCTCAATTTTCTAGAACATTGTCCCCCCCTGCTACACACTCTTCCCCAAGTCATGCAATACTCGACTCGAAAGACCAAAACTAACACCAAACTCCCATCATCTAGGTTCATCATAATCGACTTCCCCACCTCCCCCCGCATCACCTTCCTCACCCCCTCAGAACTCCACCTCGTAGCCACCCGTCTCGCCGCCGATCGCCCCTACGAAGCCTCATCCACTTCAAACCCTGCCCTCTCCTCTCGCATAACCTTCCAAACCATCCTACACACCTGTCGAGACTGGAAACTCTGGGCCTTCTCCCTCAGCTACTTTGCTGGCACGGTTGGCGCCAATGGCCTCACGTTATTCTTACCCATCATATTGAGAGATGGAATGGGCTTTTCCCAAGAGTTGAGTTTTGTGTTGTCGGTTCCGCCGACTATGTTTGGGATCGTGGAGGCTTTTGCGATTTCGTACCTGGCGGATAGGTGGCAGGTGAGGGGACCGTTTGTGGTTTTTCAGGGGGTCTTGGGGGTTGTGGGGGTGGGGATGATGGGGTTTTTGAAGGGGGCGGGGTTGAGGTTTGTATTTTCTATTTTCCAATTCGTCTCTGTTGGTTTCATCCTTTTCAACCTTGAAGTGTTCACATGCTTACTCGAATATGTGCATCTTCTTCTCACCCTCAAACCCCCCAAAATTTCAGAACCTAACTCTCGCCAGATACATCGGCGTCTTCCTAGGCGCCGCAGCCTACCTAGGCGTCATAGCGACCATTCTAGCATGGCAATCCAACAACTACCGCGACAATACCAAACACGGCGTCGCTTCTGCGATCCTCGTTATGTTCGCAGGACTCGGAGGCATCTACGCTTCCTTGGTCTTTAGACAGCAAGATGCACCTAATTATCTCCCCGGGTTGATTGCGGTGATTTCGGCGTCTGCATTTCTGGTATTTTGGGCGACGGGGATTTCGCTTGTGCTTCGTTGGGAGAATGCGAAGGCGGATAGGGGGGAGAAGGTTCTTGAGGGGGAGGAGAGTTTTAGGTATACTATTTGACTAATGAGGTGGTAACTTTAAGAAGTAATAGTTGCATATCAGGAAGGTCGTTGGACTGTTCTGCTTTACGTTGGAGGGTTGTTTTCTTCCAAAAAGGGGGGCGATCACGTGAGATACAAAAATCTGAATTTGAAGTCATTCTTTTATCTGGCATTTTAGGAATTTAGGAAAACCGAAGCACACACATAACTTGAAAATGAGCTCGAGTAAGAGTTGAATAAAATTTTCTGGCAGCAATTACAAAGCTCAAAAAAAGCCCCTGCCTCCTGCTTAACGTACGGCTGCGTCCTAAAAAGGCTTAGCACGCGGGCATCTGCTTGCCCTTCAACCACGCAGCATGCCACCCTTTCACCACAACGACCATACTACACAGTCCAAAGTCCGCACTTGAGCCCAGAAGTATCAATTCGCTTTCTGTCCTGTGCCTTGCGATCGGTGCCTGATACGAGTACGGACGGTAACCACCATAGCTACCGACTACCGGTATCGATAAATGACGATGACAACTCTCACGCCGCGTACAGAAAGTTCTGCCAGTATATCTCCAGAAAAACAAATTTATGATCCCGATGGCGATGTTTGGCTGGTTTTGATAAAGAGACCTGGTGATCTGATGTCCATGCATCGAGGTCTTCCGGATAAGTTGAAGGACGAGGGAGAACCTATAGATAAGAGGGAGCTTACGGATGAGGGAGATCTTCGCGATCAAACAGATGCATTGTTGAAGTAAGTACTCATAGTTACATAAGATTTTTTGTCTACCAAAAACGAGGAACGTCCCTTTTGGAAACCAATGGCCTATTGCGTATTCTCCTATCAGCGTATCTTATGCACATGTTTTCCTTGATCGAAGTTTGGATCGAGACTTACACGACTCTAGCGAAGAAAAAGTAGAAAATCTGCTCCCGGAAATACATATGCTTGTTTCTTCCAAGCACCTGACCCTAGCCTCCCCTGTATTCAAGAAAATGCTCTCTACATCTTTTCTGGAGGCTGAGACCCTTCGTCAAACAGGGTCTACGACTATATCTCTGCCGGATGACGACAACGAGGCATTCGCGATTGTGATGAATATCGTCCACGCGAAAAACACTTCAGTGCCAAAGCAAGTCAGTCTCAGTGTCGTTACAAGCTTCGCAGTCTTAGTCGACAAATATGATATTCTCGATGCTTGCCTACCAAGGGCGTTAGATTGGATTGATCACTCCACTCCAGCACCAAGACCCTAAAAGTGCCCGTGCGCTTTTGCAGAGAGCTGTACCGTTGGATCTGCATATCGTACCTCTTTCAACGACCCGTTGAATTTGCGAAAGCAACCTCGGTTGCTGTGCAACACTCGCCGGGAACGGGGTCTACTAAATGGCAATCAATATTGGGTCAAGAGCTTATGGACCATCTCCCTATTCCAAATGATGTTCTTGGTAGCTATTCCTTTCTTTCAGATGCGTGCAAACTTTGCAGCTAATATTTTGTAGATGCCATTGAGATGGCCCGCAAGAATGCCATTAAAACCTCCTTGGACACAATAAGCGATCTAGCCAAAGATCTCCAAGACCCTACCAAACACCACAAATGTTCATCTGGACACGACCATTGCACCGCCATGATGTTAGGTACGCTGATCCGGAGCGCAATCGAAAACCACATATGGCCAGTTACCCAAGAATTCGAGGAATCATACGATTTTACTGCGGCAAAATTGCGGGGGCTGGAAGTCGAATCTTTCTGTTTCAGGCAAGGAAAACCAAAAAAGGTAGCGGGTGAAGGAGCCAGTGCTCATGGAATTAAAGGCGGCATTGCTACCACTCTCAATAATATTGAAAGTAGACCGGTTTTTAAGAATGGCTTAGCTCTGAAAGCCTTTCAAGGAAGCCGATATCCTGTGGCGTAGGCAGCTCTATGGGAGAGTGTCGTGAGAAAGAGTAGTTGATGAGCAAAAGCCTGGAGGACATGGCCGTTAACTCTGCTCAATCCTAGTCCCATATTTCAACTTCAGACTGTGGCGAGTTCGGGCTAAGTGTCAGTTTCGAAAGAATGAATAAAACTTTTTTGGAAATATTTTGGTGAGTCCACCAGGTCCCATTAATCTACAGTAGGCGTGAAGCTTTGGCATTGATTGTGCAATGGAAAATACTATGTGAAGTTTCAGAAGCCATTCAGCCTTTAAGGATGTAGTATTGAGCCCCAGTATATGCCACTAAATTCCCTATATCTTGGCGCTCATCCGGAACCCTCCTTCGTTCCTCAAGAAGGCTTCCTACGCAGTAGAAAGCAAGCTTTCCCCCATTCATTGTGCTGCCTAAAAATCTCCATTTATGCAAGCAGTAATTAGAGCAATATATTGTTGGTCGATATTCAGGGCCGAAATGGGGGCCGATCACGTGCCGCCAATTAAAACCTACTACCTAGGTAGGTACTATATATATCAGCGAATCTTCAACAGGATGCTTGCCTACCAAAGTTAAGACCAGGGTATATCTTAGATCTCTATACTTAAGTTGGAATTCACTGAAAATTTATTGGGTATAGGAGGATTGCAGGCTGTGAGTATCTGATTCTGTTCAATTGTATAGTACTACTACGTCGAGATTTTCAGCCAATCAACCTCAATCAGACCAGCATTTGATACGCAATATGCCGTCTAACTAGGCAGGAGATCACACAGACAGTTAACCTTAATTCTCAACATAGTTTAGGGATCTGTAAGCCGAATCATTTTGCAAAAGAATCCAGCTGCCACAAGAAACCCCTCCAGAATGCCCTCAGCAGCTTCATGGCCGGAAACAGACCACCCAGTCCACCGCGACCATAAACTCAACAGATCCCATTGAAGATCCGGGCCATGGTATTCAAATGACTATTGAAAACTTTCTTCAAACTATTGAAATGAAACCATTTGCAAAAGATGGACTTGAGATCCCATAAATCTGGCGGATTGCGCAATCTATTTGCGGGGTTGACTATGCGGGATGACTGGCTACTTGAGGAGCATAGTGATGTTATGGATCGAATGAGCAACTTTGAGAACTCTACATCGTTCTGTCTCTTTTTTTGTCGCTTTGTTCACCTCAGTTAACCACTTGACTGGTCGTTGTATGTAAGAGTATGTCTGTCATTTGTTGGCGAGGCTTATATGGCTTTTCATCTTCCTGTTTCGTTGTTAGACTTTCAAATGACTTATTTCGAAGCTATTATTGTTCGGAGTCACTTCCGAGTGCGAGCTGTATTCTTTTTTGGTAGCAGTCATTGCTGTTGGGGACATCGCAAGGAAGTGACGGTGAAGTCTTACGCTGCTAACGCCGAATTTGACGCCGTTGACACTTTAACATTCCACATTTCCGATCAGTCAGCCATTTCTGCAAGAATAATTTCTTCTGAATCATTGTGGCTGTTAATCATTGTTGAAATATTTCCGAAAGGTTGATTCACTTCAAGAAATAGGTGCATCGGACCACCGGACTGCCGCATTTCTTTATGGAATACCGGGTCAATTTTTTTGATTGTCAGCGAGGTCCCCAGAGGAAGTTTTATTTTCAGACGGCGAGATAGGCATGGTTCATTTTTCAAGATTTCAAACCCACTCACTGAAAACTATTGATAGGAACTCGAAAGTCATGATCTCCCCCACCCCTGTACTCCGTAAGCGCCAGGGGCGCAAGCGAACCTCAACTCAACCTGAAACGCCACAACGATTGGCGACAAACAAACGAAGCGACACCAAACAACCGCCCTCATCACTTCTTACCCACAACTTCTAGACATCACAGCCAACTCTGTCGCGACAACAAAGAAATCTAAGGCACAAAAGAGAAAGTTGTACGAGGCTCGCGCTTCATAGCGCTGGCGATAGTTCGGCCAAGACCTGCTTCGTATTCGAGTTGCGGGGAAGTGGGCGCTTGACTTGAAATGGTACATATGTACCTGTAACCGCTGGTTTGTGTAAATTTTCTCCTTGATTCATTTCTCTTGTTTTCTTATTGTTTTTCCATTTGTGAATGATTGAGCGGGTATACAAGTCCAGAGCGTTTTTTCTTTCCGCTTTCTTGTCGCTGCCTTTCTTTCTTTCTTACCCTCGCCAACGTTGAGCGTTTGCCTTTCACATCTTCACATAACATACGTTATTTTCATTCAAAATCTCCTCATTGAGGAAGACACCACGATGTCTCGCAATTATGGACCAAACCACCCCAAAACTCTCGGTTCCTTCGTCATAAACCAGCCCCGAACACCACCACTAGCCCTCTACATCCCCAAACCCACCTCAACCTATACACCACCCCGCCAAGTCTATCCCTCAAGCAAATCCTCATTCTCAGCCAACTCCTCCTCTACTACCGTAAACTACACTATCCAACCCACTATCCACCGCCAAAACTCCATACAAACACAATACATGTCCATGCTACTAGCCCTCGACAACATTCCCTCATCACACAATATACTAGCTGGAATCGTAACATGGCTCCTCCTCGCCGGCTTCGTCGTCTTCCCTTCGACATACGCAACCCTCCAAAACACCAGCGCCTCCGCATCAAACACTACAGCAACAGCATCCCTCACCACGGCCAGCGGCGCTGAATCCACCATCATAATCACAGTCTCGCACATCCCGCTCCTCATAATAGCAAGTGTAGCATCCTCGCTCGGGGCTCTCGGCATGCTCTTCCTCACATTCCTCCACCGTAAAAACTACATCTGGATCTGCAACAAAGTGTTCATGCCCGGCGTCATGAACTCCGCAGTCGGTTTACTGGGAACGTTGGTAGGCGTATATGGGAGCCAGAAAGCGGGATGGAATACCACAGCACAGGTCACGGTTTGTGTTACTGGGGGCGTGTTGGCGATTTGTGGGGCGTTGTATGGGGTTACTTATTTTGGGTTGTTGGGGAGTGTCAAGAGGAGACATGAGAAGGAGATGAGGGCTATTGATGGGGGAGCGGGGTTGGGGATTAGGAAGGGAGGAAGAAGTTATGTTTAGGGGGAGGGAGGGGGGGGAACTGGGTAACGAGATTAATGATAATATTACGTGGACGGTGGAAGACTACAGGTTCTCCTAGAAAATTCCTGTTATTCGATGCGAATGTGGGTTGATCGTTGGCCATCTGGCCGAAAATGATTTATGGCGTAAAGGAAATACTTGGGAGTTAAGCTGGCAGGTTTATACTGTATTTAAAGTGTAAAAAAACACATATTGTATTAAAGAGTCAGGCACCACATTTGATTCAGAGGCCAGCGAAGAGTAGAACGTATCGAGGGAATTACCTGACATCTAAAATCTGTGACAGTTTTCAAGGCCGGCGCCCAATGCTGGGCAATGGTCACCATGGTACGTACCATCAGCCTCCCATGGTTGGTACCATACCATTTGTAGTTGATGATGGTTGGTACCATTGAAACCAAATGGTACCATGGTACCATAATAGTACTAACAATACTACGGAGCCAGGGTGAATACGTCCAGGTTTGAGGCTCTCTAGATCTACGTGGCTCCGCCGTTCGGTAGCTCTTCGGCTACTTATAGGCTAGCTCCTAGTCCGTACCTACCGGTATATGGGTATAAGCCTCGAGGGTTCCTGGAATCTCCTTTTCTTTCTTCTTTTAAGGGCTCGATATTAATAGTACTTTAAATTTTAATATTTAATCTCGGGTTATGAAATTTATATTATATCATTTGGTATATCATTTACTATTTTGGATCCTTAATGGTTGGTACATACTATTTTAGGATTAAAATGGTTGGTACCATATGGTATATACCATGGTATACTATGGTCAAGTCAACCATGTGCCCAGCATTGCCGGCGCCCCTCCGTCCATGGAGTAATATTTCCAGCACCTCTGGCCTTAAATATCGAGGGATTACTGGAACAGTGGAATAACAGACCCACACTTTCACGGTTTGTATTCACACTAGGAATAAAAACCACAAAATTTCTCCCGCCGACGTTCGCCAAGTACGAATTGCTGGGGGTTACCCTTCTTGGAAGAAAATCGGGCAACTCAAATGTGATGGGGATCCCCGGGTAGATCATCCGCTAGACAGGGGGGTCTATGACCGGGTAAGCTACCGAGAGAAGCACTTTATCTTCATCAGATATCAGGCGCAAGAATACATATAAAAATGTTGATTTAACCTTGGAGAAACCTGTGACCGACTTGTACAGTACGTGAATGGACTTCTCGGGTCACTCGCGTGCAGAAGCCACGATAGTCTCCCAGATTCTAGAATCTAAGCTTCAATTCAGTATCCTCACAATCCCGCCACTACTTACATCTTACCAGTACTCTGCGAATAGCCCCCATCAACAATAATTTCCGTCCTCGTAATATACGCCGCCTCTCTACTCGCCAAAAACAACACGGCATTTGCCACATCCCACGCACTCCCCATCCTCCCCATCGGCACCTGCTCATCCCTGATCTTGCAATACCTCTCATAATCGCCCCCAGCATAGTTATCCGCCAACAGCTTAACCAGCGGCGTATTGATCAAACCTGGAACCACCGAATTCATTCTGACCCCTTGATCAGCATAAATCACCGCCGTAGTCCTCGTGAACGAGAGAATGGCAGCCTTGGTCGTGGAGTATGCGACTTGAGGTTTTCCAGTTGCGCGGATTCCGGAGACGGAACTGAGATTGACGATGTTGCCGCCGGATTTCTGGGCTGCCATGATGGGAAGCACGAGGTGGGAGGTGAGGTAGACGGATTTGAGATTTACGTCCATTTGCTGGTCCCATAGTTCCTCGGTGATGGAAACGGGATCACCGGGTTCGCTGCGGCCGACGTTGTTGATGAGGATGTCGATTCGGCCGTGTTTGGTTATACATGCATCGACGAATTCTTTTACTGAGGTTGAGGAGGTGGCGTCTGCTTTCATGACTGTGATGTCTGCTGTTGGTGAATCTGAGAGGATCTGGGACTTCGCTAGGGTAGCGGCGTCGAGGTTTATATCGCATCCGAATAAGATTGCCCCTTGACGAGCGAAGAGTGTTGCTATCGCGATTCCGTTTCCCCAGCCGGGTCCAATACATCCAATTCCTGTGATGAGAACGACCTGATCTGTGAGGTCGTGCATCTTGCGGGATTTCGGTGGTGCCTCGACATTAGCCATAGTGAAAGCTCCACAAAAACACAATTGGGAGAGAAAGATCGATTCTCAAGGGCGTCTAAGGCTAATAGACGAATTGTTCTTTAGGAGATCTTTGGAAATGAAATGGTAGAATTACTTTGATAGACTACCCGATGACGGAATTGGAAATCGTGGGGTATCGCGGGGTCGACTTGCCCGAAGCGAATCCAAGCAATTGAATATTGGCACACTCATCAGAACGCCATTAAAACCCAGACGCAAACACCGTCGCTATGCCCAAAAAAGCAAACAAGAATAAACACAAGCTTATGGCATCGTTGTGAGTAACATCTCTAGCATGCCACTCGTAACATAGGCCGTTTGACATCTTTCTGTCTCCAAGCAAACGCGATCCTTCAGATCTTTAAACTTCTTTTCGAGCTCGGGAGATCCCGTCACATGCTCGGAATATAAATCGAGCAGCAATATTGCCGAATCGACACACATCTTAACGTAGCGTGGATCTTTGATGTACTTGGTGACCCAAGTTAAGATTGGCATGACTGTCCTCTCGTCCCGTCCTTGAAACGCTGCTTTCGTAGCACTGCGATGCCGTAGTGCCGTGAGCAGAGTAAGAACTGTTACGGCTGGCAGCTTCTCCTCTAGGACAAAGTCCAAAGCTCTTTGATAATGCCCTTGCCGAAGATCTCTTTCCCAAGTCGCTTCCGGCTTTGGTTTGCTTGTGTCTTTGCCTTCGATAACAACATCCGCACCTTCGCCAACGTAGTCTAGCCCCCTTAACTTTTTTTCCACGCCCCGCGTTCTCTTCTTGTTTTTCTTATCGTAATCATCCAGCGTTCCTGCAATAAGCGCTTGCATCTCCTTTTCTCGTTCGCGCTCCTTAACCTTTTGTTGCCCGGAAAGTTTCGTTCGAATCGATAGTACACCCGAAGCCATGCCCACCACCAAGTGCTTATCTTCGCGATTTACCCCAGTATTGACAACATTGACAGATAGAACTGGCGATGGGTACTTCTTGCCAGCCACAACATTCCACCCTGCAGTTTCGAATACTTTGACATGCCCATCCAATCCACCACTGACCAGCCTTGTTCCATTAGATGCCAGGCACAAAGAAGTTACCGTCTTTTGATGGCTCTTGAGTTTTGTCAATGGTTTCCCAGCAACAATATCAAGTACCGAGATTTGGTTGTCGGCTGATGCAAGAACAGTCGTTCCTGAAGGCATAGGTAAAACAGACTCGACTGGTGCGGCATGCTTGAATACCATCACGGCCTTGCTTGGAGTTCTTGGATCCCACAATCTGACTGTCTCATCATAACTTCCCGTCACAATCAAATTTGACATGGTCCCTGGCATAAAACTACCACTCCTCACATAATCCGAATGCCCAACAAATGTTGTCGTGCTCTCTTGACTTGGCAGATCCCATAATCGCACGGTTCGATCGTCACTTGCGCTCATCAGGGTTGTAAGCTCTGTCGGCGAGAATTTGACAGTCCAAACTGGCTGTTTGTGCTCCTCCCATGTCTTAAGAATTGCTCTTGAATTGATATCAAAGACTTGTATCTTTCCCGTCTCATCACCAGCGGCCATCACACGGCCATCGCGACGAATCTCTCCACTATGCGCAATATCGGAGAATCGTGTAATGGTTTTGATTAACTTGCGCGTTCGTATCGAGAATATCTGGACTCTGGTGCCCGTGGTAACAGCAAAGTAGTCATTGCTTGCGGGCTGAAGAGGATTGTTCGGCGGCGGAGGGAACGAAATATGGGTAACTGGCGATTGCGAGGGAACATTGTGCGCCGATTTGAAAGATTTCCAGTATGTTTGTTCGGGGGTCAAAGGCGAAGGGCCCGCGGGCAGCTTGACCTGCGGAAGTTTGGTGACTTGGGCGGCCATGGTGCGTGGAATTGAGGGTTGGCGGAGGACAATTGTGGTGTTGAACTGCCTCGCGACAATTGAACATAAAAAAAAAGTTCAAGCTCAATTTCTAGCGAAGTTCCGCCGACCCCTCTAACCCGAAAGCGGTCAGGGGCCCACTTTAATATACCATCACATCGCGCACGCGCACGCGAACCCTCACTTGAACTTTTTTATTTTTGCACACCATCCATCTGCATATTTGCTATCTAATGCCTCATTGGCGGATATAACACCAATCGCCTTTGGCGCATCTGATTCTTCTTCAACTTGAATTTGATTTTGCTTATGCTTGCAGGTTGCTTGATGCTGATGCTGTCGCTGTCGCTGTCAACCAAGCTGTGTCATGCGCGTATGCACTTCGTAGAAGTTTCTAGGGAGTAGCGGTGGAAATTATTGTTTGCGGGGTTGAATCGTTGATTTCCGATGTGGGTGAGCCCCAAAATTCTACCTAAGCCTGCTAGATCTGAACAAGTTCTATATGTACAGCATCTACCTCCAAGCTTGTTTGAATAGCCTCTGAATTTTGACAGCTGCTTTTCCTTATACAGCAACAGCACTTCTTGCTGTTATGATGTTTTCCTTCTCAAGAAACGTCTTTACAGCCGCATCAATACTTCTATAATGCCATCTAGGTCCTCCCCCTATCGTCTCAACCTCGGGTGTCAGCGTATCTAATAAGGTTTCAATGTTAAGTACAAGCCTATGTGCCTCAAGGGTCAGTGATCTTACTTTCTCTGCAAATTTTGGATGTGCACTTTCGAGGTGCTAATGATCTGGGAACTGAGAGAAGAGTTGGCTGTACTCACTGGTCAACCTTAGCAAAGCCTGGAATCACAGTTGGGGCGAAGTTTGTTGGCGAATCGTCTGGTCCCCCCCTTTGCCAACCAATCTCCGTTGTCTCATCCATCTGCTCTAAGGCATTAAGAGACCTTCTCTGTACCCTTACAGCCTGCGAGTCAATTCCTAGCCCCCATTTGTCTTTCAAATAGTCCTCCACCTGCAAAGACGACAAAAAATGCCTTTTGTTTCTACCTTCGGCTTTGACTGTCTCGAGAATCCGTGTCTCGATAAATTCATGCTCGTAGCCTGGGCAAAAGGCCAACTTGTCAACCTTAGTTGTTCCAAGTAATAATTGCTCTAGAACCGCGGATACTGCATTGAACAACCGTTCTCTGGTGGAATATGGCATTTTATACCTGAACATGGAATTTGCATAATCCAAAGGCGCTGTCCCTTGGAGTGAACGGACTGCAAGACTCATCGTTTCAAAGTATAGCCGGGAAGCGAAGCTGTCTCTACCGGATAAGATGTAGTGTATAATAGTGGGATCCTCTTTGGGTATCTCAGGCTGCCAGAGGTGTTCGATTTCGGGCTCGAATACATTGGCGGAGGTATTTTTTGCTAGCGCCCAAGAGCGTGCTGCCATTTGCTCTTTCAAGTTTTTGCCCAGGATTTCGGAGGAGGATTCATGGTCGAGATCCAAAGTCCCATTTCCAGTCGACAGGTTAGTTGCACCTGAGATCAAACTCAAACCCCCTTCTTCAGCACCCTCTTCACTAACACCCTCCCCAACATCATCCTCCCCACCATCCTCACTCGCCTTCCTACTCAGCGCCAAAAACTTTTGCAAAACCCCCCTCACATCCCTCACCCCCTCGTCATCCAATCTCCCAGACCCAACCAGTCGATCGCTAAACCCAACAAACTCATTAGTCATCTCCTCGACCACCGCCTCCAAATCTTTACATCTCGTCTCTACAGCTTTGAGATGCGTTTCTTTGCGCTTACGATAGGCGATTTGTGCGCGTCGTACACGTGCTCGATTTTGCTAATTCTGATCATTAGATGCCGGTTGTAGCAAAGGATTGTGGTGGATGACAAACCTCGGTTTCGACATTCTCACTCGGTTTTGGCGGTCGTCCTCGAGGTCGCTGCGCTGCGGTGGGTTTCGATGCTGAGTCTTTGTCTAATGGCATATTGATCGTAAGGGCTTTATTTTTTTTGGTGATTTGGATCGAAACAGAGATACACGAGCTCAGTGCTTATACCCCGTCGTGGTACGTCGTTGATGTTGCGGGTATAAACTCGTAAGCATCGGAGTTAGTAAAGTGGGTCTTTATGTCAGATGTTGAGGGTTGGTCAGCCGTGGTCAGCCCACATGCAACTTCTGGATTAATTTCTTTTTTCTGTTTTGACTTACCTGCAGCTTGCATTGAAAGTTCTATTCATGTCCCTGAGCTTTCTATTTAGTTGCGCGTGTGCGTAGCATGTCGCAATTGCCTGAGTGCATTTTGTTGCTCGTTTGAAGAAACTCCGTTTGCATCAGGTCAAACGCATGGTTTTTAAAACATACTTTCAATTTTTGTTTCTACTGCACTTCTAATCATTGAAAATGGGTATTTCTTGGCCATGATAATCCATCTGGGCTCCCTTTGATCACGGCCGAATATCATAGTAAGAGGATGAATGTTTTTCTACTCCAGTTCAACAAGTCAGTGGTGCCGTTTGTCCTGGCGAATTCTTCACTTGAATTACTTCTGTTTTAGTGCCAACTTCTATTGGCACGGCGATTGAACGATGACGTCCGTTATTTTCTTCAAGAATTGGATTCTCTAGATTATTGTTTGGAAGATCAATGCAGCAAACCCGGTGTCAGCATATTACTTGGCAGGAGGTAAAACACAAAGGGTTGCTTAACAGGCCCAGCACTCTACTTTCAACAGGTACTCCCCTCAGAACTCTTTGACTTTTGTTTAGATGATCTGAAACGTTAACCAAAAACCAGATATGAAGCTTCATATGCCAGGGCTACGAGGGCAATAGAAAAATATACATTGACCAACATTTTGTGTCAAATGACACTCATTTGAGAAACCGAGGTCCACGAAATTGGCAATTTGCAAATCCCCTTCTTTGCCTATTACGTCCGGAGAAGAATAATACTAGCCTTATCCTGCTGGCTAATTTTCAAGGTTGGGCTGGATTCACTGCTTGAAATACGTGTCTACGGTTAGGCACTCATTCACATGTCGTAGGCCACCTGCATAATTGAGAACCACGTTTTTCTGAACCAATACTTTGGCAGGACTCAGGTGAGTGGGCTTTGTCGTTAGAGGTTTGTTTGTATGCCACGCGTTTGCTAGCATGTAGCATAGCCTGTACTGAGCGAGCATTTAAGACTCCTCCAGCCCAATCCCTCTTCTCTCCTTCAAAGTCAGCCTACGGTTATTTGACTAGTGCCTTGCCTGTCAATTAAAGCGGACAATATCCTCCACGCACTTTCAAACTCGCAACCACAATCATCATGGACCAACTCAACGATCAGTCTGACCAAACTGGCAAACAGTCAGCCGAAGCACCAGCCGAAGATAAACCCAAAACCCCTGCTGAACGTCAGTTTCTTTGCCATGGGCTATGATATCTGGAAGATGCTGACTGCTTTGTAGATCTACAAGGTAGTCTCCGCGAATACGAGCGAATACAAGCTGAGTACTTGGCCTCACTCACCCCCGAGGATTATGAAATTCAACACGAGCAGACATTTGATGCACCTGATGACGCAGAAGAGTCTCGGGTCGATATATCAACCGCGGAACTCACCATGCCTGACGGCACAACTTTGTCCGTGACGTTGAAGAGCTGGTGGGGGTTTGCCGATGCAGAGGAGGACTACGCTCAAGTGATTAACGTCAAATGCATACACAACGGTAGACAAATTGGAAAAGTCACTGGCTATTCCATCAATCGCCAACGGATCGTGGGACATCGTTTTCAAACGATGATGGATGATATTTCTCAATCGGCGTCTGATTGTGCTTCCAAGTTTTTTGATCTGCTTGGGTACTTCAAAAGAGAATTTGTAGACGGAGAGAAGAGAGGATCTGGGGTATGGGGAAATGAGGCACCATTTCACACACCTGCTAGTGACATCCATTTATGTCTCGTTGATGTTGTGATGGTCAAGGAGGAGCGGCGACAGAGAGGCTTGGGAAGACTCGTCGTTGAACATTTCGTCAAGATGGCCAGGACCTTTCATCCCGAGGGGGATTTCGCGAATGAATGCATCGTATTCGCGGAACCTGCTCAACTGAACGAGGGAAATTTCGTCAAGCAGCTGCAGATGAGCCCAAACAGCCGTCGGAATGCGATTGAGAGAAACGTGAACATTGCTATCGCCTTTTGGGGAGCTTTGGGCTACCGCCGTGTGGGAGACAGCCATTGGTTCGCGACCTCAACCGATCCTAATCATCAGGTCCACCGACTCGCAGCCGCGGATGATTACAACCCTCATGAGCAAAATGCAAATCCTCCCCAGTAAGTTGCTATCCTGAATCATTGAAAGATTGTTGTTACAAAGTTGCTGAAATTTTTACTAACACGGAGACCCCCGATCAGGTAGTTGCAAGAGCCGGAGTTGCATCAGGGCTATGATGATGATAGATGGCGCCGCGATGAAACGGAACTGTGACGGAGCAGTGGGATGTGACGAGTCTTGGAGTCAGGGGCTTGCGGCGGCTACCTATCTTGAGCCTTGTGTCACTCCTAGTCTGTAGTTTTGCATGGCCATGAACAGTCTTGGTTTCTGCGCAGCTATATTTTCTACCAAGACTCAACCTTGCTCAACTCGGTTCCCTTGCTACCTGTGAGATGATGAATTATACGAAAAGCCGGCTATGCTGCAGCGAAACAATTATCAGCCAAAATCTCTATGGCGCAATTCTAAAATCGAGTAGAGAATGAGCGTAAATATCTTGTCCGGTGAGAGTGATTCCAACAGCTTGTCACTGCTCGCCAACAGAAACCCCCTCGCGTAATTTCCGCCCCCACCAAAAACAGGAGAGAGCTCACAGCGCAAAACACAGCTCCGATTCCGCGAGCACATCACCTATCACCAACAAAACTTCTCATCAAACATAACGCCGAGTAAGAACATTTCGTCCACCCAATCACACCACGGACTTGTATGGTGTGATGGGAAAGGAAAAGCTAAGTCCTCCCTCCATGTCCCGATTTCCCGTCCAATGCTAAATTTCAAGTTCCATAGTTGCGAGAATCTCAAAGTCGCTGCAGGACCCAAACATACGTTCGCCGAACGTATCCGGATTAAATATCCCCCATGGAGGTCTGGGTGAATAAGGAATGGGCACCCTGGCGCTTGGTCCAGCCGCGTTACCGTAAAATCCGGGCGGTTGTAGCCTACGGCTCCTTAGCCGTAGCCGGGCAGGGGAACTGCTTTGACCAACGAGGACATGCTGAATTGGTGGCGCCTCACAGATTTGGACTTCCTCAAAAGAGCATTGTCCATTTCCAAGTATTTTTTGCTCCTTGTACCTACGATTTCTTTTTCATTCTGATAATCCCAGACCATGCGCAGAATTTAAGAGTCGGCGAAAAATGTGTCTACCGGGAATCAAAATATAGAAGGTGAATTGCTTACAACTGAGAGGTGTTGTTATTCATAACCTATATTTCAAAGATTCTATGGAACGCATCCTTCTTCGCTGATGAACAACAGTGCGTCGTTATTCAAGTCATTACGGTATAAAGCGCATTATTCGAATCGTCTTGCCCAGATGATTAACAGCATGCAGAATCCAGAGTATAGAACGCTCCTCAATCCAGGCAAATTAGATATTTCTTTCCCCTTTTCTCCACAACACCTTGAACGCAGGACGCAATCCCATACTGAAGGCCTTTATTCGAACAGTTTATTCTCGTGGTTAAGCACTACTGGCTTTTATTCCTTCCGAAGAAGTTTGGCGATCTTATTCAATTCGCTAAATCGGCATATCAAAATTCTCACACGCAACTTGCAACAATCTGCCAATATGGAGTCTTCCACCTCAGCAAGACCAACCCGACTTTGGGGTCCAGATAAAGCCTACACCGTCTTGAAATTGATTCTAGCCCATGTCTTTGAGGAAATTGCAAACGAACTGGGAGCCGAAGGGTCTCACATCGACGACATCATCAATATAGAAAGCCGTTTAAGCACTGCGTACGACAGAGAGATGAAGAAGTTCTTCGGACACAACAAGAATTTCTTCGATGGTATTACAGGCGAGAAGGTTAAAGATATTCTTGGCCAGCCAAAGATTCCTGACTTATGGGAGTGGTCTGAGGGTCTGCGCGAAATCGAAGTGCGGTAAAATACCAATTCGAAGATGGATATCTTGTTTTGACCAGAATGCACTGTAATGGACAGCTCAACAATTTCACCCGAATTAATCAGCCGCTGAAAACACTCTGGGATGAGGAATATAACCGATATTGGGTAGAGATGTCGGAGGAGGAAGTCAAAGAAAAGTATGATTTACATCAATTAGCCAAAGCCGTCTCTTCAATCGGTGAAGATTATACGATTGAATCTTGGGCTGAGGATGAAGCCCATACAGTTGAGAAGATCATGCTCGTCGACGTTATTTCCAATTTATTATGGATTGACGTGACGGGCGATGATTCCGATGCAGGCCTCAGCTTCGGCCAGACTGACGAGTGAAAACCTTTTACGATCGCCTGGTTGATGCAATCTACTGCGACGAAAAAGTGTCACGCTGGCCAATATTTTTGACAAACGTCCGAAACAAACTCGAGGACGCAATGAAGACACAGTTCACTCGCAAAAACGACGACTACCACTTCCTATTCGACAGAGTCACAGGCGAGAAGGTCAAAGACAAGGCTGGCAATCCCATCATTCGCAATTACACCACTGAGGATATCGAAGACCATCTCGAAAGCAGTGTGACGTTGTTCAAGTGGGATCCCAAGTGGGATGAAAACCAAGAATGCGAGCATATACATGAAGTCATCTCGGGACTTCTCGCTTTAAATGCAATCATGGATGTCCGACCGGAAACCATAGCCTTTAAAAGGGTCAACTATCCTTTGACACTATTTCATACAAGATGGGCTGAGATGCGAGAGGAAGAAATCAAATGGCGATATCACCCGGATGAATGTGACGCCTTATTGAGTTCCGAATACCAGAAACTGAGACTGCACTCGGAAATCTAGTTTCACGAAGGAACTTGAACAGCTTCCCCTGGCTCGTTTCGGACTCATTCATTCATTCGTGGACAACTCCTCCTGAATCACCATCCAACCGTCCAACAACACACCTCAAAATCATGTGATAGCCGGTCTCACCGGTCTCCGGCAAATCCTTTCGTTTCTTTTCATGAGCTAGCCGGTCTATCTCTTCGTGTATTACTACCACATAGTAGCTGGTCTACCGCGTAGACAACACTTTTCCCTATATTGCATTCTGTGAGGTAGCAGGCCTACCTTCTCATGTATTATTAGCATTTTTAAGAATAAAAAACTGGAACGACGATTTGAGTCCCCTGTTTCTCCTCAGGCTAATTGAAATGTAGCAATCCACGAATCTCATATCTGACGCCTTCAAGCCGAGGATTTTGCGCGTGAATAAAAGTGGTTGAAATCTTGGAAATAGGTTGTATTCAAATGCCCTGCTAAACCCGATCAAACCCCCATATGTATGGCCCAAACGCCAGCGTACAAATACGTTATCATCTAAAGCCCCATAGTATTACAAATGCAATATAAATCTCTTCATCCAAATCATTCAGCCTTCGAATCCAGCGTCGGGTCCGGCGCTTCATCCGGGTGGGCCTCCTTCCATCTTTGCGCCGTAGTCTTAAAGACGCCCGTCTCCCGAATCTCAACGAAATAATCATCATCATAGAATCTGCACATTGTCATCCAATCCAGATCCCACAGCACATTCAATTCTGTCATGTTGTTGGCCTCGCCCCACCAGCGATTCCACATTTTGGAATGTTGGATCTTGATCTTTCCGATGGTGGCCTCGTACCCTGTGTCGCGGTGTTCTCTGTAGTAAAATGGGTCGGCGTTCCAGATCGGTGACAGGCGCTTGACTGGAAATGGTCCGTCGAAATCGAAAGCGTTTTTGGATGCTAATACACCCTGTTCTAGCCATTTGATATCATAGTCGTCCTGCTTGTTCGCCGCTGCGATGAGTTTTGCATGCATATGTAGGTCTGGCTTCAGGAGTAGCATTCCAGCGTTGATATTCTCGGGTTTGAATTGTGGCACACCAGCATAGACGTAGTTGCACATTTCCTCTCCGCCCTTCGATTCGATGACTGCCTTATCCTCCGGACCGAGCAATTCCTTTTTGCAATGCTGTATTGGCGTATCGAAGATCTCATCGATGTTCATAACGGGGAAGGCATCCGAATCGAGGAAGAGGATCCGGTTCCATTCCACCTCTTTCCACACGTTCAGCTTGGACAGCACATCGATCCATCGCTTCGTCGAGACCGCTTCATCGGGTATGACAGTATCCAACAATCCAATCTCCTTCACGATAGCGCCCTGGCCTCTGAACACGGCGCGATTCGCCTCTGGAATGAAAGGGCAGACAAAGACGATAATGGGATGTTTCGATTTGTAGTCGGACCATAGGATACGCCAGATGATAGACTGTGTGCCCTCGAAATAGGGACCTCTTGGATCGGGATTGCGCGTGCAATAAAAGGTCGCGAATGCGTTTTTCGAAGGTTCATCGATATTGTGCGGTGAATATCTCGATAGAGACGCGAAGTCGCGCCGTGGGATGGGATCGAGGGGAAACACCAGACCTAAGTCTTCGGCGTCTTCGAGGGCATGTTTAGGATGCGGAATCAGGCCTGCGAATCCTGATTGCGAGTTGAATTGTAAATATAAAAATGGCAAAATAACGAAGGCGACGGTGGCTGCTAGATACACGCGACGGGTTCGTTGGATGGCCATTAGTCAAACACCGCACTGGTCAGGCAATTGTGGAGAGGCTTGACGGGGACGCCTGCAAAACAAATACTGCCACAAAATAAGGTATTGAGGAGAAAAGGAGGGGTTTAATGGTCCAAATTTTAGATATAAGAAAGGGATCTCTTTGTGGGAATAAATGAAGTTTTCATGTTTAGGTGAATTGAAATGACAAAGAAGACAAGTCCTTGAAAGTATAAATTGTTGGAGTCGCAGATTCTTTACGTCAGGGGTAGTCGGCAGGGTTCAGTGGGGATCCGAGCAATACGAGGGGCACAGCCAAGGCTTGTCTTGTTTTGAGTTGTAGGGCTGCTTACAAAGCACATATCGACAATCCTTTGGTGCATCAAAGAACACCCTAGGAGGACTATATATGACCGAAAGGATTTCTTTCAATCTTTGGTAACCAATTATTGTGGTCTCTAGTACTTCAGACAATTCTACGGAGTACCGAGGTATTTTCTTACCCCTTTCCCGTGTACGACCACCTACTCGTAAATAGGGGTAAAGCTCTTGGAATGCATTATTCAAAGCCTATAGTAAATCTATCAAGTTAAGCATAGGATAAAACGTGTCAACTATATCTAATATTTTCTATTTCCTTGACTTCGTGCTTTTGGGTTAAGCCGAAACCAAGTAGATTAAATGATGACTAATCCGAACTTTGCCTTTTCGCCGTTTAAGGCTTCGGGAGCTTCAACAACGCCAAACAAGCTCGAAAGCTTAAGTTTAACCCTCCGAATACTCTCGTCAATGGGCGGGGTAAAATCAGGTTGACCTCCACGCCGTTACGTTGTCTCAAGGACATTCAGCAACGAGTTTGACACGTTGGTTGGCCTTGAGCTGTTAGCCTGTTGCAAACGGACGCGGTCAACCCAAACTCGAGTTCGAGAAAGGAACGACCCTGTTACCACAACAAGCAAGCGAATTCTAAATAGGGCACCTGTAAGTTCACCATGAAGATATGCAGGAAATAGCCCGGCATCTGACATGAAAAAAGTGCAAAGCAATTGCTCGACTCAGGCCTAGGGGTTGGTGTAGATCGGGTGGACTTCAAACCGCGTTTACGAGGTGGATAGCCCACTTTTGAGGATATATATACGGACCTTCCCCTTTTAGTTCCAGAATGCAAGAC